>JANHGB010045329.1:0-15424 GCA_026283785.1 Coracopsis vasa | reverse complement strand
AATACACTTCACAAGTGTCCTGGGTTCAGCTGTAGCAGTCATTTTTCTTCTAGTAACTGGTGCAGTGCTGTGTTTCAGCATTAGTCTAAGAATAATGCTAATAACACACCCATGGTTTAGTTGTTGCTGAGAGGTGCTCACTCTGATCAAGGACTTTTCAGCTCTGCCAGTGAGGAGGGGCACAAAAAGCTGGGAGGAAGCAAGAGACAGGACACCTGACCCAAACTAGACAAAGGGGTATTCCATACCACAGCACATCATGCCCAGTATATAAACTGGGGGGATTTACCCAGAAGGGAAGATTGCTGCTTGGGTCAAGCTGGGTACTGGTCAGCAGGTGGTGAGCAACTGAGTTGTGCATCAGTTGGGGTTTCTTTTCTTTGAGTTTTATCTCTCTCTCTGTTATTTCTCTTTTCATTCGTATTAGTACTATATTGTACTTATTTCAATTAGTAAATTGTTTTTATCTCACCACACAGGTTTTTACCCTTTTTCTGATTCTCCTTCCCATCTCACTGGGGAGGTGTGTTTGTGAGCGAGTGGCTGCATGGTACTTAGTTGCCAGCTGGGGTTAAACCACGACAATAAGTCAAAAAGGAAACTTTTTCCTTCTCATACAGCAAGCCAAAATTAAAAATGTACCTTTTCAGTAAGATGGACACTTCCTACAGATGGCTCAGAAAAGTCAAATGTAATTAAGACATTTTAAGAACCATGCTTCACATTGTCCTCAAAAAGTTTAATTCTTCACTTAAGGAAAAACACATAAGCCAAAACTGTCAGCATTAGTAAACAAACAAACCCAACCAACAAAACAAACAAGACCCTCAAAGATGTTCATATTCTTTACATCAGTCTGAACTCAAGACTATATTAATAACACAATAGTGCAACAAAATTGAAGTGAACTTTTTTTAATTGACAGTGTCTCCTACGCATACTAAAACCAGACAGACATTTCAGTGAATATATACTGAAATACTGCACATAGTTTTCCTGGTTTTGTCAGAGAGTAGAACAACTTTGAACTTCACCTCTGATCTTGCTCTTGGAGAAGACCTTGATTTTCTGAAGTGAAACTCAGTGATCAGATCACTGAATAAGAAGATCTAGCATATATACTCACTAATGTATAAATTAAATAATCTAATACTAATCTAATAATCAGAAAGTCTAAGTGATTTCCTATGTTCAAATTTCAAAGCCTCACTAGGAAGCAGAGACTGCCTTTTCAGGCTATTCTGAGTCTTAGAGTTGAGAGGCCGTCATCAGAATTTGCCAGCCAGTGACACCTGATAGCTCCAATTAAACACACAGTGGATGCAAAATCAGCACTAGTACACCAGATACGTACATCTTGGCATCCTACCACATAACTATTTCTAACTTAGATCCTAACTATTAACAAACTTGGAGCCCTTCACAAAGTTAGGCAGTCCTTTTAGCTGAGTACTGCTGTTACCAGCTACTCACTCCCCATGCAACTCGCCTGTGGTGTTACTCTCCGACTCAGGCATAAGGCTTCTTTGGAAGAAGAAACATCCCTCTCCTCAACATTCACTTATCTTTTTTTAGGAAAAAAGAGATAATCCTTTAGCTTTCCTGCATCCATCCCCACCTTCACATGTGGAAAGAAAGTTTTATTTCACTGGTGCATATGGCGTGTGTGAATGGGACGAGAAGTAGTAGGGGTGAAACAGAACCCACGGGATGAAAGCTGGGATGTTAAAGGGCACAGCTCCTGCATTATGGAACAGTAACACAGACATACCAGGCTGCAAAGAGGGTCACATATGCAGTGACACACACACCTGCTTTTATAGAACAATGTAAATAAACGCACGAGGGCAAGGACAAAGCACAGGCAGGGAGCGAACTCGATAAAACCTACAGAACTCACACCCGATGCTTCAGGCAGGGCCGGCACGGGAAGCAGCGAGGTTCCGGAGCTGCCACCACTGCCAGGCCCCGCGAGGAAGGGGCAGCCCGCCGCTCCACCCCGCCGTCCCGGTCCCTGCCCGAGCTCCGTGTGTCGCCGGCCCGGGACGCTACCTGCGGGGAGCAGGACGAGCAACAGCAGCAGCAGCAGGAGGAGGCGGCGGGCCGGGAGGCGGCCGGCGGCAGCGGCGGTTTCCCGGCTGGAGCTCCGCGCCCTTCCCTGCTCCGCACACCACATCGCCAGAGCCCACAGCGCCTCCTCAGGCGGCGCGGCAGCCGTTACCCCCCGCAACGGCGCCGGGGCCGACGCTGGCGGTGCGAGCCGCGGGAGGGGAGATGGCGGCTCTGCTGACTGCGGACTGTCCTGCCAGAGGCAGGCTTCCACTGCTGCAGCGCCGAGCTCCGGGCCGGCATCTCTGGCGAAAGACAGGAGGAGGGAGTAGGCTCTGACATCCGCAAACCCTTAATAGTCCGGCCGCCGGGTTATACGTAATTAACCCCAATTCATTAAGGCACCCGCGCTACAGGGGCAGCTCCTGGTAGGACAGCCTGGTGCATGGCGGTGCGGGCCGCGTCTGGGGCCGGCCAGAGGTATAGGGAGCCGGCGACACGGTCAGTGCGTTGTTCCCAAAGCCAGGAGGGAGCAAGGAAGTTCTAACAGCAAAACCAAAGGACTAGGCTGATCTAGTCAAAAAAGCGAGCACTGACAGCTGTGCTGCTTGGTCTTCGTTGTGCTGCTACATAAAGGCAGTTAAGAAAGTGTTGGAATACCAGGATATTTGCATGTTTCCATGACATCAGATTAATTTGGGTTTGGTAGAGAAAAAACTTTTGACAGAATGGGCAGGAGAGGGAATGAGTTATCTGGGAAGTGATGAAGTCTGGCAGGAAAAATTCACAATGTGGAAAACTTGGTATGATGTTACTGTGCCAGAGAACCAAAAACACTGTTCTGCAGGAATCCTGAAGCAAAGTAAAAGGTGGACATCTAGTAGAGAGGACTAGCTTAGACACATAACTAGCTCGTCCATGTGCTTCTTTAAAACATTTGAAAACTGACAGTAGAAATGATTCAGCCTTACATGGCAAATTTACTTCCCAGGATGACCTGGACAGAATCCCTGACAACAAAATCCAAGATAAAGCTTTAATTACATTTCACTCTGCAAAATGAATGCAAAAACCATGAGCTATCCTTGCAATGTCTTCAGTCCTGTGCCTTACCTTGGTCCTGTGTCTTCACCTTGTCTGCCATCTCTGTCTAAAGCTTTCCAGGAGAAGGTAGACAGTGGGGGAAAAGGTCAGTTTGCAGCACTGGATGTTATTCTAGTGTAAAGCTGATTACATTTGGTATGGAGATAACTGAGTGTCAGTAAATATAGACACCAGTATGGCATTTCAAAGGCTTGTTACTGGCAGAAGTTAAATTTTGAAAGTATCTTTTCAATAACTTCAGTGTGTGAGCATGATAGGAAGTGGACATGAGATGTGTCAGGCAAAGAGTTCTGAGTTTTCATAGTGTTGGCTTAGCCTTATAGTACTAGTACTGCATATATAATGTTCTCAGCTGTCACTTATTACCCATTTTAGTTCTTGTGACTTATACAAGAAAGCTGTCTTAATAAAGAAGGAAGTTGGGGTTTTTTCCTGCTCCATCAGCAAGCTTCTCCAAAAAACCCACACCATGATTCTGCATTACTATAAACCTGTATTGTAATAAGTGTTAGGCCCGTATCTGATTTCCTGTTAATCTAGAGCAAGTCAGGAATTCAGGGAAGTTGCATCTGTGTGAGACTAACATAAAAGAGAGAATGATCAAACTCTGTGCCCTAATTTTTTCTGACAAGGCCACAAAACAAAGTTCTGTATGTGAATTGATCCGTCCAAATAAAAGTAGTTTGATTTTTCTGAAGTGCCAGGCATTTGCAGACGGCACTGAAATTATACAGAGAGGACCTCTATAAATCAGACTGCTTTTGTTTAGATTGCTAAATGAATACCATTGAGTTTGGGATTAGGAGATGAGTGCTACATATTCTGAGCTGAGGTGGATTTGGCTATGGATATTGCAACCTGATAGACCAAATGGCAAAAGTCTGGAGGTAATTAAGCTGCATGGAAAACTCTGATGTCAGTATGATTTACTTATTCCAAATTATAATTGTAAACTTTCCAGATTTGCATTTGTTTGCAGTTGTATTTGTTTAATTTTGTTCCTGTTAAATCTGTGTTTCAATTTAATTCATGTTTGTGATCTAGATACCAACAGAACAGCTTATTTCAAAACACTTAAATAAAAACACCGTATAATTCTTAGTAAGACTGAAAACTTCTTCATTTTCCCTCTACTAGATGAATAAGTAATTTGTAGTTCCTTTTCAAGTTGCTATGTATGTCCCATTGAAGGACTAGGTTACCGTGGTATGCATGAACCATGTTTCACACAAGGAGATATTTCATTGTGAGGTGGTTTCCACTGATGCCAAGAAGAAAAGTAACCCAAACCTCTCTGCTCATTCAGTGGCTCTGATCTTTTGTACCATACTTGATAAATCTCTTTTCAGGAGAGAATTCACTATTTAAACCACTGCTTTGATCTTCATGTTTTCTATGCACTGATGTTCTGGAGGATGACCTCTCTTTTTACTGTTGTTTGTTGGCTAGGACTTCAGGAACGTGTTAAAACAGGAGCAGGCAGACTCTTTTAAGTTTACTACCACATAAGGACAGTGGAATAGAATGACAGTGGCTTCCCTTGGAGCTGAAAGGAAGGCATGTAAGTGCTTTTAAAAAGTCCACCTTGTCAGTTGAAGCAGTTCACAAGATGGATCGCCAACAATATCTAAACCTGTTAGAGATGTGCTTGCCTGTTGTGAGAGATACCGAGAATAGACATGGCTTTGCCAGCTTTGAGGAGAAAAACAGCAATTCTTTCCTAAAGTTCAATCCATTCACCCCTCCAATAGGGATGATGTGTCTTTAGTAGATCTCTGCTCAGATTAAGCCAACTCCAGTGATTTTCATAGCTCATTGCAGCTAGAACAAAATTTTATGGGAATTCAGGCAACATATTTAGAGATGAGGGAAGCCTTTTCTTAGAACATGGTAAAGAAATGTAAATAAGCTCCTTGTTCCATTTTACTATACAACTAACACTCACTTCACAGTTAGGTATACTTTGGCCTCGTTATTATCACCATAAAGTGTTTACATGCCATAAATTCAGGCAGTGGTTTCGGTTCCTTGTTTCTGTCTTTGAACTTTGCATTTTAAATCACTTTAAGCTTACTGCAGTCATATAACAGAACCCAAAAGAGCCCAAGTAACCACAAGGGATCAAAAAATTTACTTTATAGTTTTACTTTTTTCCCCCTTCTTACTCATCCGGTATTATTTTCACTCTTATTTCTCAGTTGCTGTGTTCTCCATGTACATATGAAATTAGACCTCAGGCATCAAGCAGAACTGATAAGCTGGGTTTTTTCTGCAAGCCTCTGGAAAAGTGAAAGGGAAAGAAGAGTTGAGATATGCAGATCTGACCACTAATTTTTCCAATGTAGAGAAAAGCAAACAGAGATAGAGATATTCTTCAGAGATACACATGAAAAGAACACAGACAATACCTGAAATAGAATGTTTTCAAGTCAGTAACCTGAGTTGCAATTAAGAAAGTGGTCTGAAATGGAGAGTAGTTCCACAAACCAGACAGAAACTGTCTAGCAGCTTTCTGGTGATATTTTGTTGGGTAAAGTTTGCTGTTAGAGTGGAATACTGACTCCGCTGAAGCTGTCAGATAAAGTCAAACTTAACTCAGGGGCAAACCTTGAAACATATAGTCCAGCATAAATTGATTAAAGAAAGCTGTGTAAATGTTCTTCCAAACGTAGTATTCATTTACAAGTTTTCCTGTGATGCTGAGGTATTAACTGCAAATGTATAAATAGAGATATAAAAAGTAGTTGAGTTTTAAGCTACTATTTTTAATGAGACTGCATAAGCAAATGCCAGATTTCAGCTATATGATTCAGAGCCCAACTACCAAACCCCCCAGGCATGTGATGTGATGAAAGTTTCTAGTCTTTCTAGATATCAGTCCCAAGACATTCCACAGCTAAGTTGTTTGGGGAAGTTGTGCTGAAAGCGAGATCAGTCAGGCATTTTGCAAGCAAATTCTACAGTCACTTTCTGCACTGTGTCGCGGATGAATGGAAAATAGAACAAAAAAAAAAGCAGAGACAGAAGCAGCCTTTGACATGGATGAGCAGAGGTATTAAAAACATCTGCAGTAGACAGGAGGTTCTCTGTTATGAGAAGATGTAGTGCTATGACTTGGACAGTCAACAGTGTTACTTTGAACTTCCCCAGCAGTCTTTTGCATCTACTGAGTGGAGCAAGTTTATTGAACAGTGAGAATCTGTGATAACAAACCAGAGAAGCTGAAAAAGAAGGTTGTTCTAAGACTGGAGCATCAGAGCCTATCAGGGAAGGGAGACAGCTGAAGTGCTATTCTTCGTGTATTCTTGCTCGGCGTAGTGAAGATGCTCAGTGCTAGAAAACAAGGCCTTTAGGAAGTTGGCAGTGTTTGCCTGTAGAATTCTCTCAGAATTTGACTGTGCAGGTACATTTGTACCTGGAAACCTGGTGACAAGGCCCTCATATCCAGTTTGTAGTTATTATTCTATTTTGTATGGCTTAACACAGAGATGGGCATGAGGATTGCAGAAGGAACCAGCGTATTTGATAAGTCTGATGAGGAGCAGAGGTGACTTCTTGCCCCTGTTGGAAGCTAACACATCTGTAGACACAGTTTTCTCAGGAAACTGGGAAATGGGAAACACTATAGAATTTACCTCTGGACTTGATAGTAACCCTTTTCTAAAAGAAATAAGCAGTTAACTCATGCTGCTAGTAGAGTGGCCATATTTGGATTTGTCCAGTGTTCCACCCAAGACTGTGGATAATTACCATAAAATGTCATCATACTTCTCCTGCATATTTTCATATCGTGATGATTTGTTGACCAGGGATTCATGACCAGGAGCTGGTGTGTTTGTATTTAGTAGTCATGGATTCACAGATTTGCCTTCATGAGCATATCCATTTGCTTTTTGAATCCATTACTCAACTTTCAACACCCTATTTCCAGGTAATTTGTGAATATGTTAAGCAGCAAAGTTCTAAGCCCAGATGGGTTACCTCCAGGTCTCTCTACCAGCGATCTCCATCTGCCTGGAGAACTGATCATTTACCCCTTTCCCTCCTTCTCTGGTCTTCTAATCAATTATTTATCCGTGTGATGATCTTATCTTTATTCCAGTGTTACTTTAAGAGGCTGTGTTGAAGAATTTTATGCAGAACTAGTTGAAATAATTATGGTTGCATTATACTAATCATCCAATGGCCTTTGTATAGGAAGAGTTCCTTTCTCAGTGCTTCCTGTCCTGAAGCAAGAAGTATTTTATCCAGAGTAGTCATTGCTTTGGAGAAGTAATCATCCGGGAGTAGTCCAGGATTAAGCAGCACATTGAGTGTGAGGCATATCAAGGTAAGATTCCAGCCTCTCCTCCTTTTAAATAATGATAGAAAATGACTGTATGCCGTGCTGGTGCAGCCCCAGTTTGTAACACAGATACTTAGTGAGATAAAACCTTTCGCTTACCTGCAGAAGGAGATAAAAGAAAAGTTAGAGGCAAACCCATGCAAAGCAAAGAGCAAAAAATGTGCAACTTGAAAAACATCAAATTAACAATTCAAGGACACTTATAACTATTATAGCATAGAAACAATCAAGTGAGAATGAAAAATAGCCTACAGTAGGCTTGAGAATATCTGTGCTATTAAATAATTGCCCATAACACAATTAATTGTGTAATACTACACTGCCTAATAAGCTAGTAGGCCATCTGGAAATAATGCAGAAAAACTCAGAATAAGCTCTGGAGGCCTGAGTGCCATTGAATAAAGCAACTGTGTTTTCACTATGGATTTGATTATTTATCATCCCTGCAGTTATATATTTCACTGTGTGTTTTTTCACTTGCCCAAAAGCAGAGTGATGCTTTGTTTTTTCAAAGACTTTCTTCTTCTCTTTTTGCTTCTTTTGTTGTGCATGTCTGGCATATCTTTCCAGTATAAACTGATGAGGTTTATACTTATTTATAGTTAGTTTTCAGGGGATTTTTTGTAGCCCTTTCTTTCAAAGTGATTAAAGAGAAAGTAATGCGTTATATTTATTTTCCATATATAAAGAAAAGTAGATTAATTAACCAAAGAACTAACCAAAAAAATCTACGACAGTTATCCGTAAACCTTTCATTTGGCATTATTGTCTCTTGCTGGGCCCACTGAAATCAATACTTCTACTACTTTTAAAATATAAGAGGTCAAAAGCAGTGCACAGTTTTTGAATGACAGTGAGATGTAGTGAAGCTTGTGGGACTGCTGAGGAATCAGGTGATCCTTCTACAAGATGGAGAACAAAAAAGCAAAGGACTATTTCTACAAATCAAGTACTAAAAGTGAGTTTCTTTTAAAAACAGGTTTTGCTTGTGCTTTGCTTCTGGTATTTTATCAGAATTTAGCATAGGATTCATCTCATGAATATTAGTTACCTAAAAGCTTTCATCCAGTCTGTGCCTTCCGTCTTCACTTTCTCTATAGGCAATGAAGAGAAACTGGGGTTTCCAAAAGGGCATTCTGTACATCTGTCTTCAACGCCTGACACAGGCATGATATGACTAGTGTCTAATCTCTATTTATGTCTCGTCTCACTTAACTGATTATTCAAATTTAGACAAAATGAATCCCATCATCATTGTAAGCTTATTGGCAGATAAACTACCTCTTTCAGTTAGTGAGATAGTTTTAAAGAAGATAAGCCTGTGAAACTGTACTGTAACTACTTGTTCCCCAACAAGCAATGTATAATTCCGGGCTTTTAATTTCCCCTTAAACTAGAAACGCACACCTTTGTTACTTTTTACATCCTTCTTTGTCACATAATTCGTTATTATCTAGCTACCAGTGTCATTCAATAATGATTATATGGGAACTTTTCTATCGTCTTTCTTATTGTTCCTCTAGAGTTTATGAAGATGTTCCTTGGGATAATATGATACCTCGCAAAATCCCACCTCCAGAATCAAAGTGGAACTGTTGGCTGATCCTCTTTCCCAGAACAGAGATACAATCCTGAATCCAAAACAAGCCAAGTCAGTGAACAATTTCTTGCCAGCTGGTTTTAGGTTTTAGGTTTTGCTAATGAAATTTAGCCTAAATTTTGTGTAGATCAGACACAGCAATGTTTTCAAATAAAAACAGTCCCAAATGAGCAATTAAGGTCATAGCACACTCCAGCAATTGCCTCAAATGATTTCATATTTTTTACCTCTTCCTCCCCTGTAAATTGGGACAGAAGATGTGCGTGCACAGTACTAAAAGAGAGGACAAGGATGTTGGTGAAAAACTGGTTGACAGGAATGATGCTGTACCATAACAAATCTCACTTTAAGTTAGTTTGCTTGTGATTATTAATTGTAATGATAATTATTTTTACTAAACTCAGAATCAGTCCTGCAATTGGTTCTGATTGCTGCATGAAAATCTATTAAGCCAAATTTATTTAGCAACGTTGCCTTACAAGAAGCATCAAATTATGATTTTAAGTTGTTGGAGGCTTCTGGGACAGATTTCAAACAAGATCTTTTACCTCTCCGCAGAGACCTGTTGATTCCTAATTTTCATTTTTTTGGGAATATCAGGGTCCTCTGAACAGTTTTGATGAAGTCTGTGTAGAGTTAATTATTTCAATAGACTAAATTCAGCAGTGTTCTATAACTGGAGAAGTTAAAATATTCAATCAATAGTTATTTGAAAAGTACACTCTAACATGCTTCTCCTGTGAGGGAGTTAGGTGTAAAAAGTAGAACAGAGAAATTTATGAAGTGGGTGTAGAGATTCCATACATCTGATGTTTTTATTAAGACATGTCATTTATGAAAATACCATGGTAATCAAACACATGTACAAACTCAAGGTTTTATTTGCTGTCTGTAGAATATAAAGCAATCACCCGTGCATTGGTGTCTTTTCTTCACTCTGTATTTCACTTATTGTATCTCAGAGTGGAACATTTTAGATGAGCCGAGGAAAGAGTGACAGGAGTTTCAGAAGGGCTCAGGTAAGAGCCAAGTAGAGATGGGGAAAGAAAGGGTGGTCAAAGAAAGATAGGAAAACTAGAGCCTCCTTTCCAGGTCATGAGCCATCAGGTTTGCTCAGACAGACTCAATGGACAGGTGTGCTATGGGCACAATCAGGCATACAATGAGAGAACCAGGTGTCTCTGCAGGGTGGAAGGGGGATAAAACCCTCTGTCATTATGGTTTCTTGAATGTTTCTCTTTCCAAGAAATACAGATGTGGATAGTGACAGCAGCTTACAGGGACTGACCAAGAGAGAAAGTTAGACTTGATATTAAGTTTTCCTATATTCTTAAGAAATGAATGAAAGTGTTACAAGTAGAGAAGTAGTTATTTTTCAAAGACTTGCTTATGCTATCCTAGGATATTGAATGAAGTCCAAGTATCTGAGGATGGAGAATAAAAGACAAGATTCTGCCTGCTGAACGGGGTCATTTAGCATATATGCCAACCTAATAATTTACCATGGTCTTTTACTCAATTCAAATGAGCATTGCATCATTCCATGAGCAAAACTTTGACTTGTCATCACCTCTCTTTTGGGACCTCATAAATATTCTATCAGAATATTCTGTCTGGTGAAAAAAAGGTAATTGATCTATTTTGTCCTTAACAGTGTAAACTGAAGGCCTTGAATCTGTCATATCCGTTTGTATACATAAGCACAATGTCCCTGGGTCGTTTCTACATTTTTGATTAAGCCAAGCAATCCATCTCTCATTTTCTGAAGCAAAAGTTGTAGCTGGACTATGTTATCTAATCTTAAAATGTTTTCTGGTACCAAGGGAGAGTGTGTGCTGAGTCTCCTCTGACTGACGGTGATTCTAGCCTGTTACCTGTAAACTAGAAATTAATATCCATTATGCCCTTTTTGGAAGAATATCCCAGTCTGATTATGAACATAGCCAAAATAACAAGAGATTACACATTTCTATCTTATTTCTATCCTTCCCAAGCCTCCTGTATGCACATATGTTCTAGAGCTGTCATTTGTTATGTGCTGCAAGTTGAGCACATAATTGTCTTCGTCTTGGGACATGCCAAGCACACAGGACAGTTCATCTCCATGTGTTTTCTTATGGACCATTTTAATAAATAACTAGAACTTTGGAGCATGCAGTGTGTGGTTCAGCTGCCTCCACCAGCTGTCTAATGAATAATGTACACATCTTTGATTTCCTTTCTATCCAAACCGTACCTGTGTTGGTGCAGGAAATTCTGAAGATATTGTCAATGCCAGTGTAGCCTTAATACCACTAGCCATGTGCAAGCTTCAAAGCCTCACTTCACAAGCACTGCAGAGTATCTTTATTTATTAGCATGGTTTTGATACTGCTTCTTGAATTCTTGTTACATGGGAAGAGGGAAAATAGTTATCTGGTCTTGGGTGAAAAGAACAAAAAAATTGGAGGGAACGTTCCTTATTCTTTTTAATAACTTGAATGAGTTCTGTCAACACAGGAATCACAGCGACCTTTCAGATTCAAGGTTGAACTTGAAGAGTCCTTTCTAACAGCTGAATCAGCAGTAAATGACCTACAGTGGTAACTGTCTACCATGTAGGTCTGTGTAAATCTAAGTGACCATTCAGCCCCAATATACAAAGGAAGCTAATACAAAATAAGCAGACTACTGAGGTGATGGTATAACAGATTTTATCCATCTGCTTGTGTTATGGTAAGCTTAAGTGCAACCTGTTTGACCAAGTATGAATTTGTTATAGAACATTATGGCTTGATTCTTTATTGTGTTACATTAATGTTATAGTTTCAGGGAAATTAGGCTCCTAACGCTGTGCATCACACTTTTAAACCAGAAATGTTGATTAGAGTTTCTTTTTTTCTGTCCAGGAATTACTCTGTGACCCAAGTGACCCTGCCATCATCTAGTACAGAGTGGTCATAATGGATTGACTATAACTGACTGTCAGCCCAAAAGCTGACACCCTTAGAGTGCCCACCCTGGGAGGTAAAAGTTGCCTGTGGTAAACAACAGTGCAATATACTGTCATGGTATAATGAACTCTTCATGATCAGCAGCCTGTGACCTAGTCTGGGATGGAAATCAGAGCATCCTCTCCTTCCTGCTGTTAATCTTGCTAAACTATTGCACAACCAAGTTTTAAGAACTTTGCAAGCACCTTTCCATTTTTCTGAATTGAGAAAGGTTGCATGTGAAGCTAGACTGAGCACATCTGCTAGATCATAACCCCAAACACCTGACTTGTGGTTCCTAATAATGCTGAAACTACTTCACACAGGCATTCCTGCAAATGCCCACCATCAGGAAATAGATTCGTGTTACGTGCAAGGCTCAGGTGGGGAGGACATGAAAGGGAAGGGTCTGAGCTTAGCATGCAACAGGAATTTCTGCTGATGCCATTCTGAAGAGTCCTTAATTCCAAAAAAAGCTATCTTTATTTTCAAACTATGCCATACTTTCATACTTTAAATGCTTCTTGTTCTTTATTATTAATGAACAAGTCTGGTGGGTAGAAGTGCACGTGCTGTTTTTTGATGGGTAATACAATGAATATTGCCATATTAAAAATGTGTGATTTCTAACTTCAGTCACTAGATGGCCTTTGAGTTTGCAAAAGCTCCCTAAATACCATTAGGAGCACTTTTTTTTTTCAGATAGATCACAAAGTTTGAGATTCAAAGGTTTTTGCTTTAAGCTTTTCCTAAAGTTGTCTTTAGTAGCTTGAGCTGGTAGTTAAGCATTTATTTGCAAACTTTTGAGAAAGTAAAATGGTAAAAGTAATGACTTAATGGTAAGAACTAAAAATTATCAAACAAAAGAGGAAAGATACTGGTCTTTTCACATAATTAGATTTTCTCTTTGCACAGGCCTTTCCTTTCTGTCCTTTCAGTGGTCTTGCACAGTCCACATTTGTGAGGCAACTACAGAAGGGATACCTCACTGGGCAAATCAGAAGGAGAGGAGCTGTAAAAATATTGCCCACTGTGTTCTGAAGAAAAAGCATAATTCTGGTCCTTACATAAGGCAGAGTATGTGCTAAACATTCCTAGTCACTGGGAGCTGCCTTGGGAGTAGCTGAGATTTCTAAGCTTCATCTTAGATCTGTTCATTTCTGTTTCTTACATCAGTTCCAGGGAGAATAGTCTTTGTAATGCATCGCATGCTGTCACACACGTGGGGAACAGCACATCATTCTTCACACAGCCTTGTTCATTACAGCAGTAGGTTCACAGGCAAAGTAAGGTGCTGAGCATTGTAAAATGCTCAAATTTAACCTATATTACTGCACCAAACCTGTTATTACCAAGTTTTTACATACATAATGCACCATTCTGATTGTTTTATCTCACCTCCTGCACAAGTCATCTCGTTTTTCACAGCCTTTGTCTAACTTTTAACTTCTGCTTGAATTAGAACGTAAAATAGTATAAAATGATTACTGAGAAATGTGCTTTAAAAGTACAGCACACATAGCATACAGTATAGTGTTGAACAAAGATTTCTGAGTTGTAGGGAAGTTAGCAGAGCTATTAACCCTTAGTTCTGCCACATCATACTGTTACTGCTGTAGAGCTTTGAACAATAGAAGCTGATGTGTACACTGTCTTGCAAACAGACAGACATCTGGTCTGGAGCTATTTGCAATATATGGTATCATGATAGATTTGTAAGTTCGAGCAACAGGTTCTGTGTTACCTTCTCTAGTACTCTCCATGTCATTTTCCTTTTTAGTTTTTTTTAGGGGACGAGGCTATGGATTTCATTGATTTCTGGCAACCAGGAGACCAAGATCTCTGAGACCTAAAAGATTCTGACATCTCCATGTTGTGAAAAACTCAATCCCATCTGAAAAGATCTATTACATTTTCCATGTCTGTGAGTGTCAGACATCAGGATTGCTATAATTTTAAGCAGAAGAAAGGAAGAATTTAGAAAGAATGCATACAGTTGATCCCTAGAATTTTTGTTTTATTTTGTGTGTCTGCCGATAGTTCTGGAAAGATGCGTAAAGGTGTTGACGCTACTAGACTCCTACCAAAATCCTTGAGAAATGAGATACATGCTTTGGATTTAGAAGCATAAATAGTCTTTGTAAGCCTGTAAGATGTAAAAATCTCTTTGTAAATAGTCACTTTCACTCTTTCATGGACTAGCAGTTGCACTTCCTGCCTCTAGCACTTGGGCAACAGCACTGTTGCTCGAGCATAACTCTGGTGTGAGACACTATTCTTCCCCGGACCATGCAAGAAAGTGGTTGCCATTCAAATTATCAGCAAAGCTGAGACTAGCTAAGAGTCATCTGTCATGTAGTTTTGCAGAGACAAACAGGAAGAGTGGTGAACCTGGGCATGTTTTGTATGTTACTCTTGCACCCACCCTCTCTTCCTTTTGGCAGAACAGGAAACCATCTTCTGTTTTTCTTCTTTTTTTTCTTAAGGAATTAGAAAAAAGATAAAAGGCAGGACTTATGCTGCAGTTGAGCCTAAAAGCTCCTAGTATATGATTAGTGTTGTGAAAAGCTGTTGTGCGCATACCTGATGCTGTAGATAATGCTCTGAAGTCCTTGCCATGCAATTTGGAAGTTTTACAGATGGGAATCCAGGTGAAGTGTAATTAAGTGATTTGGCAAATACCATTGGGAATCTATAGTACAGCTAGGAATCAAACTTCATGTATCCTGAGCCCTAGCCTATGCCTTTTTTTTACCAAACTCTGAGCTTCAAGCTACTGAAATGGTGCTTTGCTAAAACTTGGTTTAAAAAAATAATTATTAGCACAAGTGATGGCTATAGTTCTTGAAAGTTAGGATGAGTCACAAGTGAAGAGTTAGGAATCTAAGCAATATTTTATTCATCTTTTCCTCTGTGATTCAGACATGGAATAGCTGTGGGAACCTCCACCACATGTAAAAAGCCATGTCATAAGTGTTGTGATTCATCTAGAAGTGCTAAATTTATGAATCTGAACTTATTAATCAAAACTATGTGATCTGGTGGCAGTCTAGGATGATCAGTGGGAGTTTCCTTAATGGAGCTGTGAAGCTGTTTTTTTCAGGTCAGACTGGATGGTAGTTCAGTTACTCTCATTCTTTCCTGGCTTTCATTAAAGCCTGTTTTGGGGAAAGGAACCAATTGCATCATCTCTTGAGGTCTGTTCCAGCCCTGGAATGTAGCGTTCTTAATATCCTTGGTTTATATATGCATTCCTGACTCTGATTTAAGATCACAGAATCACAGAATAGTTAGGGTTGGAAAGGACCTCAAGATCATCTAGTTCCAACCCCCCTGCCATGGGCAGGGACACCT
>JANHGB010045327.1:2841-20954 GCA_026283785.1 Coracopsis vasa | reverse complement strand
CAGTGGAAGGTGTCCCTGCCTGTGGCAGGGGTTGGAGCTGGAGAAGCTTTAAGGTCCCTTCCAATACAAACCAATCTGTCATTTTGTCTATGTTTTTATGATGTTTAAAGAGGAATCTAACGCGTGTTCACCCTTTTGGCTGGTGTGGGGGTCTTCTCCTTCCTTGTGCAGCTTCTCCTGTGTGTCTCCCTGCCCTGGTGAGGCTTTTTTTCCTGGGGGAGGGACTTGCAGGTGGAGCAAAAGTACCATTTGTGACTTCCTGGTGTTCCCCACAAACAGGCAGCAAGCTCCACGTGTCGTGGTCCATTAACCCCTCTCACCCACATCAGGCACAGGGCAGTGATCAAAGGCAGGAGGTATAATATGATTTAAAGAGGGAAACAATAGCGTGGGTTGGGTTCAAAGGGATGGGTTTCGGTTCTGGACGCTAGAATTTGGGGAACAATGATCCATAGTTCTTAGGGTTGCAAAAGAAAAGGGATGTCGAAATGCTTCAGTGAAGCAGTTGAAAGGATTCAGGCAGGATCCGTGATTCCCAGCTTGAGCATGGGAATGCTGTGAGCTTGTGATGAGGGAGGTGCTGGTATCAGAGGTAGGAAATTGCTGCTGCGTTGTTGAATTGAACCTTTCATTCTCCTCATTAATTCCCTTTTTCTTTCTTTTTTTTTCTCCTTCAGCATGAAAGACTTTCCAGGTAAGAATTTCTTATCTATTTTTTAGTATTTTGTATTGAATATTTATGAACTGCATATTTTGGGATGCTTTAGGGGATTCCCTGTGCTTCAGATCAGCAGCATAACCTGAAGCTGGTACTGGCCATTTGTTCTTTACCTTGACTCAACTGTTGGGCCAGGTTGCTTCTGTCCTTTGCTCCCTAAATTGTTTAACAGCTACTCTGCAGAGAAGAGCCCTCTGTGCCCTATCAGAAATGGAGCCCATTCCCACCATGAAGATGGGAGGCCCATGGGAAATTGTGGATGCACCCACAGAAGCTGTGGCTGCCCCATCCCTGGCAGTGTTCAAGGCCAGGTTGGACACAAGGGCTTGGAGCAAGCTGCTCTGGTGGAAGGTGTCCCTGCCCATGGCAGGGGTTGGAACTGGATGAGCTTTAAGGTCCCTTCCAACCCAAACCATCCCATGTCTCTATGGAATCACTGCCCTTTGAAGGTTTGGGCTGATACCCACTGGGTTTGCCCCAGTTCCTGAAGCAGTGGTGGCTGTGCTGCAGGGTGAAGGGTGCTCCTCTGGGTCTGCCATGGCCTCCAGTCCCAACCAGTGGCGTTCACACTGGCTGTCCCACAGTAAAGCAGCTCCATGGTGCTACCTCTTCCTCACGTTTCAGGTTGGAAGCAGCTACGAACCCTACCAGCAGCGAGTCCTACAGCGACCGTGCCTCCAGCCGCTCCAGCGCCTATAGCCGGAGGGAGAACCGGTTGGCTGCCCTCAGCAGCAGGGCGGAAGAGGAGAGCAACAGGGACTACAAAAGAGTAGGATTTTTTTACCTGTATTCTTGTCACTGCTGCCTGTGGCTGCAGAAACGTGCACTGGGAGGCTTTGGAATGGTAAAGGTTATTTTCACTGTCTGTTACCATTGCTTTTGGAAGTCACACCGGCCTTCTTCAGATGCATCTGCCCTTCAGGGGGTTGAAAACGGACACAGGATGAAAGGACATCATGGAAGTCAGATGTGTAAGGAGAGAGGGATTGAAGCTGGGGAGATGCTGGGAGGGATTTGAAAGGAGCAAGAAAAGATACTGGTGAGCACAGCAGCGTGGTTGACACGTGCACATCCCCACAATTACTTTGCTGCTGTAGCATCCCAGAGTTATTTCTCCTATAATCTCTGAACCTTTCAACACAGTCCTTGAAAGGGATGTGCCCTGCCACCCACAGCCTCAGGGCAGGGACCACGTCAGAAGTAAATGGATTAAGATGACCAGGCTGCCCGGAGAAGCTGTGGCTGCCCCATCCCTGGCAGTGTTCAAGGCCAAGTTGGACACAGGGGCTTGGAGCAAGCTGCTCCAGTGGAAGGTGTCCCTGCCCGTGGCAAGGGTTGGAGCAGGATGAGGTTTAAGGTCCCTTCCAACCCAAACCAGGCTGGGATGCTGTGATTCATTCTATGTGTCTCTGACCTGAATTCTGAAATGACTGATGCTGGAAAGCCTCCCCCATAGGCAGCACCCCCTCCTCTGCATGGTGATGCCTGGTCAGGAGAGGCAGGCAGGGCGCCCTGTTTGTCCTCTCAGAGGGGTGGGAATTCTGCTGGTTTGAGGGAATTGAATGGGAAAAAACCCATTTTGGAATGGCCTAAACCTCTGCTCCTTTCTCCTCTTCAGGCAGTAGGCAAACAAGGGCAGCGAGGCTGTGTTGTGTGGGGGAGCACAACAGAACCAGAGGTTCACGTACATCCAGGGTAGACAGCTTTGGGCTTTATTATGCTTGGCTGTTTCCCTAAATGAAAACCATCCCTTTTCTTTGCCTCTTGGCTGCTTTTAAACACCCTGCAAGATGGAACAGCTGTTTTCTTAGTTCACATGGACTGTGAAAACACAAGTGAAGAATCCAGAGCAGTTCTGTTTGTCCTTCGAATCCCCTGGCATGGGGAGCAAAGCAAACCCCGCTGCTGGCTCTGCTCGGAGCTGCCGCAGGGCTGGTTCTGCACTAACTGAAATCTCCTCTTTCATATCTCATATCTCAGTTATATGAAAGTGCCCTGTCCGAAAATCAAAAGCTGAAGTCAAAACTGCAAGAAGCCCAGCTTGAGTTGGCTGACATCAAATCCAAGTTGGAGAAGGCAACCCAGGTAAGGCCAAAACGGGCTCCTGGGCTGGGGGAACTGAGCCTCAGCCCATAACAAGCCAACACTTGCTCCAGTGTGAGATAGGATTTAGCTCTTGGGGGGGAAGGTGCTACAAATGAGGCTTATTTTACACAGAAATAAGTGTGAGGGATTCTCTGAACACTGCTTCTTCTCTAGGCTTCTGCCTAGGCCTTTGTGCAGCATCCTGTGGTGCTTTAATACCTTCCTGGTTTTGATTTCCCCAGCAGAAACAGGAGAAAACATCGGACCGGTCCAGCATGCTGGAGATGGAGAAAAGGGTACGTGCCTCTGCTGTCTTCTGGGTCACAGCCTTTGCCTCGTGTTGCTCTGCAGAGCATCGTAATTTCTTGCAGGAAAGTGTTACTTAAGAGATAAGTTCTAGTTTTGCCTTGTGGAGCAGTGCACAGCAGTAACTGTGTTCTGACCTTCTCAGGGTCTGAGACTTTTCCTGCTTGCTTTGGAAATCAGCTTAGTTCTGATTTCTTTCTTCTGTTACAGGAAGCTGCAGACCAACAAATCGTACTCTATCATGCTAAGAGACTGTTGGTCCAGTATGCTTTACGTTATTCTTGATCCTTATAAATGAAGACTGGTTTGGGATGGTGAGGGGAAGAAGGCAAAACGCGAGCTGGGTGTCTGTCTTGTGATTACACTTGAAACCTGGATCATTGAATGCTCCTTCCTCTCCACTGAACAGTCAGATTCGTTGCAGTGAGCTAAGCTGAATGGGTAGAGCCTGGCTAAATCTCTGCCTTGAGTCACCATAGCTCCAGTCAGATTGGAAGGGACCCGAGGAGATCCCAGCAGAGGCAGGCAGGTTAGTCAGGGCTTTGTCCCATCATTTCCTGAAGTGTCGAGTCTCTGCAGCTGCAGCCCTTTCTTCCAGTTCTTAACTATCCTCACAGTGATTTGTTTTCTCTTGGTATCTTATCCTGTGCTTCAGCTGCTGCCCATTAATGCTCATTCTCCCACCACGTGGTTAATTAAAGCTGGAGCCTGGCTCCAGTTTCTCAGCAGCATCCACTTTCATGCTGGAGAGTCGCCTGAAGTGGAGGTTCCTCTTGAAATGTTTCATCTCCTGAAGCTTTAGAAGCTTTGCTGGGTGATTAAAGCCCTTTAATCATTTATGTGCAAACACTTCCTGGGAGTTGCCAGATACAGTCTGGAGGAGGGGGTGTTCAGGGTCCCCATTTTGAACAGGGGCAGGCAGCACACACCAGCCCTTGGTACAAGTGTGTGAGGCAAGTGCCAGGCTTTGACTGCTGAAGCTGAATTGATGCTCAGGCCCTGGCCCTGCTGTGTAACCTCAGCTGAGCACCTCCACTCCACTCTGAACCCTGAGATACTCAGAGCAGTGATCCATGTGGGCCTGATTCCTGGGTGTGCTTCAAGCAGGCTATGGGGGTTATCAAACATGCAACCCCACTGTCAGCTAAACATCACTTGGGGGTCACTTGGAGGTTTGCCTTTTCCTCCTGCTCAGTGCACTTCCCTGGGGTGGTTTGAGCCCTCTCATGTTGAGAATGTCCTTGATAGAGTCCAGCTCTCCCTCTCTCAAGGGCTCTGGCCCTCACTGAGGGGACCACCAGCACTCACATGGCAGAGCCACCCTGTGTAATCATCCGTTTCCAAAGTACACTGAGAGCAGTCAGCTTTGAAGCCCTCAGGGATTTCCAGGCACTGTTCCCTGTTTCTTCCTCGATGGGCTGGGTGAGTTTTCTCATTGCCCCCTATATTGGGTGCAGTTAAATCCATGGCTTCACCCACAGAGCTCAAAATCAGGTTACATCAGAAAGTCCTGAGACCTGGAATCATTGACAGGGGGGGATCATTACACTGAAGGGCTATGAAGGGAGCTCAGGAGCTGCCGAAACGGGCCCAGCTCCTGGTTGTAACCTGTGCATTGCTTTGAGATGCTTTTCAGTGCAGGCTCCTACAGAAATACAGGACTCTTCTTTAGCAGGAAATGCACTGTGAGTTTTAATCCTACATCCTTGTGACCATCTTTGTTATGAATCCTTGTAAACAGGAGAAGCGAGCCTTGGAGCGGAAACTCTCGGAAATGGAAGAGGAGATGAAGGTAGGAAATGATCTATTCACTCTGCTCCTTCTGGGGTTTATGCTTTGTGTTAATGTCTTCTGGGATTGTCACTCAGGAGTGGGATACTAAAGGTGTACCTGGGAAGGGACTCGTGTCACCTCTGAGCGTGTTCCTGTGTGCAGTCAGAACTTCCTTTAATGGCCAGACATGAAATACTAATAAACTATCCTATTACCACTCATCTGACTGCACCATGTTTGTTGTGCTGTTTGATCTGAGAACAGTGAGAGCTTTTCTCCTTAAATGCTTTCAAAACTAACCTTTTGTGGCATCGATGGGTTTCCATGTGCTGATCCTCTGTGCTCCGAACAGTCTGCAGCCCACGTTAAGCCGCTGTGGTACTCTCCAGATGGGTAAGAAGACAAAGCTGGCTTCTGAGGTCACGCACACTAGCGAGGACAAAACACAAGGGTGGTTGTATTTCTGTGTTCCCTTCCTATAGCATGCCACTGGAAGGCTGTGTCAGTCAGGCAGCCTGGAGTTGACTTCAGCCAAGAGGAATTCGCTTCCTGATGGAATGTGCAGCATGGCTTGAAGTCACGAGACGTCCGCCACTGATGCTCTCCCTCTGGTGGCATTGCACCGGGGGACGGTTCCTCCTGCCATGGCTTGGCTGCCCTGCGAGGACGGGGCTGGCGGGGAGCACTGCAGGGTGGGAAGCAGCGTTGGGTGTATATTGCCACCTAAGTGCACCCAGGACTTCGTGCTGCTTTGGCAGCGTTACATCATTTACACTCCGGGTTAATGCTGGTGTTGACAGAATGGCCCCGTTTGCTCTCTGCCCTATGCTTTCGTTCCCTTTGAGCATGACCCAGGTGGGACCAAACTACTTGCAGAAGGAAGGACCCCACCTGAGAGTTGTGAGTGTCCCGACGTTGTGCACTGATGCAGGAGGTTCCAACTTTATGTTTCTATTTGAAGCTTCGTGTATTTAGCAAGCATCCATCTTTGGAAGGACCCGTTGGCTTGTGCTGCATCTTCTGCTGCCATAAGTAGTAGAACGATTTGGTGGAGTCTCACTGTAAAGGCTCTCGTGTTCTCTCTCAGAGGAGAAAACAAGTGTCTGTGTGTTAGAAGGGGAAGGAGAAAGGACTGAAAATGTCTCAATTTCTTTACTCACTGAACAGGAGCAACCTTTAACTCCAGAGAGACCTTTGTATAATTACAGGAACGTGGCCTTCAAGAGAAGACGCTGACAGCAGCAGTTTGTGTTGGCTCTGCAGCCATGCAGATCACTGCAAACCACCTTGGTCTGTGGAGTAAAAAGACAACTTGGTGTCCTCTAGTGGCCTGTCAGTTCTGAAACATTTCTTTTGGTTCAGAAGGCAAGTAAGGGAAGAAGGTGCCTGTAGGAACTGCTGGATGCAGCTGAAGCATCTCTGGTTTGGGGAGTTCCAAGCTGCAGAGTGATGGAAGCTGGTGGTGCAAGAGAGAAGCACTGGTAGAAGTTTGACATGTTCTTCTGTTGCCCCTAGAGACGTGCTGGAGACATGAGCTAAAGAAGGCTGTGATCTAAATGAACATGAGCAATCAGTCCTCAAGGGTAGGACTTCTGAGTCAACTTTCATCGCACCTTAAAGCAGGAGAGTCAGCCCAGTTGTGTTTGCCTACAGTGAGATAACCTCTACAGAACATCTGTGTTCATCTCTCATGTGGAAGTGGAGCCAGGAAGACAAATCTGTTCATTCTGGCTGGACTTTCATCCCTGCTTCCTGCAGTAGCTGAATAGCTGTCCAGCAGAAGGAATAAGTGACTTTGGCAAATCCATCAATGTCCTTTAACATGGAGACCAGCAAGGGGAAACTATCAGACAGGCCAAGTTATTAGGTCTCAGGTAGTACTGTGGGGTTTGGGATTCTTCCCACTGATCTTTGAATTGAACCAATCCAGCATGGCTCTCATCCAGCTCTTTGATGCTGGGGTGCCTGTGTCCAGTCCTGTGCATCAGATGTCCCGGCCAGGGCTGTCCTCTTCTTGCAGCTGACTTCTTGGGCAGAGGAGGTGCAGCAGCGGTTGCAGGATGGTCCTGGGTTTCTGTGACAGAAACACTTTGTATTTCACTCTACACTTGAGGTAATGAGCTTTGTTCCTTTCATGAGTTTAACCCCTGCTAATGAAGCAGTCGAGAAATGGAGAGGAGCAGGACAAACACAGTAATCTCAAGAAGCCCTTGGTGCCAGAGCTGCTCCTGCAGACCAGCTCTTGTGAAGGTGACAAAGCAGTGCAGCATTTGCTGAAGTGACTGCAGAATGTGACTGGAGATACAGCAACTTGGCTAAGGAAGGAGAAAGAAAATTAGCATTTGCCCTGAACTGAATTGAATGCCAAGTGCCTGAGGTCCCAACTTAACACAGCAATTTTTCTTGAAGGTCACAGGAGCTTCGTTCTTCCATAGCAGCCCTGCACCTCCTGGCTCTGTACATTGTGCATGCTTTGGGCGGTTTTATTTCCCCTCCTGTTGCAGGCACAAAATCCTTTAATTGCAGGCAGGTACAGCTGAACTGAGAAACCTGCTTCTGGTGAGCCAAGTATCAAACAGAGGGATAAGCAATCACAGCGGTATTGGCCAGGTTCTGGTCTTCGCCCTTGGCTTCATTCCCAGCTTCCCAGCCTTTGCTGGGTTTCTTGAGTGAATAGGAGGCTGTCCTACCTGCAGCACACACACATCTTTACATAAGTGATCCTTTTTATCATCTGTGGCAGCGTGCTGAGGCAAAGCTGCATCCGATCATGCCACGCTGAGGTTCCGTGCTGGATCAGTGTGGAAAAGTAAAGGTGGTCTCTAAAACAACCACGATCCTTTCCATCCCCATAGCATGGCACCCGTTCCACATATGCTTGATGTTTTGTGCCAGACATACTCAGTTGTGTTCCCTGGGATAAAGCAGAGGATGTTTATGGTCCATGCTATGACTCTTCCTGTATGAGCCATCCTCCAGCAGCTCCTGGGTGGGATTTGTCCCAGGACAGACGTGTGAGGTCCTCCCCGAGCACCACCACGGCTTGGGTGGGTTCAGTGATGGATGGATGGATGGCTGAGATTTGGTGAGAGGGGGTCTCACTGCTGAGGTGTCCCTGAAGCTCCTGCTGCTCATTGGCCATAGCTCTGTATCAGGACCTCTCAGAACTGTGTTAGCCTAGGCCAAGGGGCAGGAGCTGCTCCATCAAGTTGATGCCATCGGGGGGCTCAAAGCCCATCTTTGCTGGCTCCCTGCACTCACCTACCTTGCTTCTGTTGGTTTTGCTCTTTGATGGGGAGCAGAGGTAGTGCTTTTGGGGAGCTAAGAATGGACCTGATGGGAGGGGGCTACACAAGATGCTTCTCTTTTATACACAAATGGGCCCTTGGACAAAACGTCCTGGGATGCAGCAGGTTCTCTGCCAACTGCAGCCAGCTCCATGTCATGCAGGTTGGATGGATGTTCATGCAAGTTCTTTGCATCCCAACAGGTTTGCCTGTGCTGCTTCTGGTTAAGGACAGACAGTGACCTCCCTTGGAGCACTTTCTGCTAACCAAATGGCAGAAAGGAATCTCCTTCCCAGTAGACCCTTCCCTCTGTCTCCTCCCTGCCGTTGCAAGCCACGTGTCAGAGGACATGGGAGGAGCACGCTGGTTTGCAGAACTGCTTTGATTCCAGGCTGGCATTTCTGCACTTGAACTTAAACCTTCTCTTGCTACAGATGTTCCCCTTCCTGCCT
Source organism: Coracopsis vasa (assembly GCA_026283785.1). Lineage (NCBI taxonomy): Eukaryota > Metazoa > Chordata > Aves > Psittaciformes > Psittacidae > Coracopsis > Coracopsis vasa. The sequence goes on along the minus strand of JANHGB010045327.1, from coordinate 12,333 downwards.
TTCCCTGCACAGTGTCCATGCTCCCTACACCGTGGAGGAGGGCTCCTGTTGCACATGGCTGCGGTACCCGATGAGCTGTGGGGAGGAGGGAGGCACGGGATGCTGCTCACAAAGCAGCTCTGCAGCCCCCAGCGTGTCCTGGCTCCTGTTTGGTGTGAATGTCCAGCCCATGCTTGCTTGCTTTCTTCAGCATCACTGGGAAGAATGTCCTTGGAGCAGTCGTGATGTCTGCATGGCTTTTACCATTTCCCCCCTTTGCCTGCTTTGATGTTCTGTGTCTCCCCATTGCTGCTGTTCCTGGGCTAGCCCCAGCTTCAGGGCTGGTGTCTCCACTGTCCTTTGCCCACTAGTTTCTTTTGTAATGGAGAACGCTGTGTTTAAGATGCTGTCATTCAAACACCTCAACTTAAAATGAGTGATTTGAGGTTCTGACTTTTCACCTCTGGAGATCAGAGTTAAATTGAGCCCTATGGCAGAGAAGAGCTGAATCTGAACAGGGATGAAACCCCCACACACACCAGACCTCTGAGCAGACCCAAGAGCCGTCATTCAGGTGCCATAGGACCAAGGGATGTGGGCAGATGTGGAATGTATCTCAGTGGTCAGGACAGTGACATTTTAGGTACTTCAGTCCGTGCCTTTCAAACTTCCATGAAGCTCTGATGGCCCTTTGCTACCCAAGACTGCTTTAGCTTTTAGAGCTACATAAAGAAGAGGGGCTTGAAAGGCATCCTCAGTTGCAGCAGTGTTTTCAGAACCTGTGTAGGTGAGAAGTCATTGATGAGAGTTCCCACAGTCATTCCTAAATCCAGGGGCCATGTGCTGCTGGAGCTCACTGTCTGGGTAAACTGGTTCCCTGCTTTGTGCTGGGAAATCCCTTCATTTGACCTTTTAAAGGCTTTGGTGGCCTATGGAGAAAGGGATGGTTCCTAAAATGCCCTCTATGTGCTCTAAGGCTTTTCCCATCGGCACCTGACCCCATCCATCACCCGCTGCTGCTAATTCTTCTTTTATTCTCTTTATTTCTTTCCTTTGACTGCTTGTGGACTAAACTCACGTTTCTGTGCCCTTTTGTCTCCCTGGTGCGTCCTCTCTCTGGTTTTCTGTCCACTCCTCTCACTCTCTGCAGAATCTCCACCAGCTCAAACAGATTCACACTCTGAGGCAGATGAATGAGCAACTGCTGGCTGAAAACAGGGCTCTGACCCGGGTCGTAGCCAGGCTTTCTCTGCCTGCCAAGCCCTCCGAATCAGAGGAGCTGTAGCTGCTTTCCCTCCGGCTCATCTCGCCTCCCTCTTCCACTCTTCCAGGCAGGTCTCCACTCCTTTGGCCGGGCTGTTCCCCCTCTGCCTCATTGCTCTCGAGGGTGGCTGATGAAGCTTGTGGCTCCAAAGCAGCATGTGGCAAAGGGGCCGAAAGCCAAAGGCCTGGGGTCGCTGGAGGCTCTGCTCAGTCTGACTTTCGCTCTGCTTGACCGCACCGTTCCACTAACCAACAGCATCGGGGGGTTGCCTTGGCCGTATGGAGCCCATCACCTGGGAGAGAGATAGGACGTGCTCCCTGCCTTGACACAAGGCTGTTGGGCTGGGCGCTGGGATGGCCACTGGAGAGTGATGGATCAGCTGCTGCCCTGGGGCTTAACGCTGGAAAATGGCTTTGGGGTGGCTGGTCAGTGGCAGTGGCCAAGCCAGCAGCCCCTTCCATTGCCTGGCCTTGCAATGGGTAAATTGTGCTGCGTGGCTGCTTATGGGACAATTCTTTTTCATTTGCACTTAGTTCAGTGAGAAGCTGGCTCGCAGCAAGTAAGATCATCCACAGTCAGGATGAACAATGCAGTAATCGCTAGGGATGCTGTGAGAAGCACACATTTTAGGTGATTGTCAGACCTACAGCTGGTTTAGACCTCAGCAGGTTTCCTTGGTCACTTGACAAAGAGGACGAGCTCCTTCCCTCATTATAAACAGAGGGGTTTGAGTGAGTTCACAGGCTGCAGCATCCTCACTGCCTCCTGCACTGGGGCTCCGAGGCAGTGAAGCACTAGGAGCCGCACCAGGTACACTTGTTTTTCATTCTCTGGTTTCAAATGAAGTGCAGAGCAATTAGTGTTTGAAATCCAAGGAGAAGCCTTCCATAAGCTTCGCCCTCACACATCCCCCACTTAAATTACATCTCTCCGTGCTACTTCATTGGTTCAGTGCTAAAATAAAGCTGTAAATGGTTCTTTCTTAGGGCCGGACCTGCCTTTTGCAGGTTAGTGGGGATAGTCAGCTCCCTTCAGACAGCAGCAGTGTGTTCTCACGGGCTGGAAGTGGCACGAAGGTAGAGACAAATCTATTCTTAGCACACAAATTATATCAAGGATGATTAATGGTAGAAACAAAGCAAGCAGGGGAATTGTGGCTTCCCCTTCCCAGGAGTCCCAGTTCAAGACCAGGAGTGTGCCATGGGGGTGTTCGTGGCCTGAATAGTGCAGATGGTCAGATGAAATCATCTCCCCATCTTCCTGCTTTAAATCTGTGACAGTGTTCCCAAACCTGCCACTGGCTCACCCCTCACCAGCAATGAGTTCAGCTCATTCCCCTTCCCAATGTGTTCCGAGAGCCGAGAGGGCAAAGCTCTTTCCAGACCCTGGAGAAGGAATGTCTCACTGGCTGTAAGCCATGGGGCTCTCTTCTCCTGGGGAATGGCCACGTTATGGCTTCCCCCTGCTAACACCCATCTGCCTCAGGCATGGGTGGACTCCTCATTCCCAGCTTGGAAACTGCTCCCAGGTTTGCAGTTCACTGGGTGTTGATGGTACCTGTAAACCTCATCTCTCTGAGAGAGCTGGGCTTGTTCAGCCTGGCTCCAGGGAGCCCTTAGAGCAGCTCCAGTGCCTAAAGGGGCTACAGGAAACCTGGAGAGGGGCTTTGCAGTGGGAGCTGGCGCCCGTGCTCAGTGGTGGTGATCGTGGAGGGGCCGCAGATGCGAGGAGCGGGCAGGAGGTCGTGGTCAGGGCAGAATCTCCAGCTTAGGGGAAGGTTTAGTGGGGATTTTGAACTGGGAATTCCTCCATGGTCCCCCTTGGGTGAGAGGAGCCATCACTGAGCTCAGAGCGGTGCCATTCATGACCCTGCTCTGCCCCAGCTTGTTCCAGCAGCTCAGGGCTGGTGGCACCCATCATGGTGTAAGTTGCACACTGGTCTCAGACCAGCACAAGGTCTCCTTCCAGTGCCACCCATGGTCACCCACCTGCAGCATGGGAAGCAGGATGGGGTTTGCAATGGGAAGTGCTGGAAAGGGCTCGTCAAAGCCATTCTTCTGTTTCCAGTTCAGAGCACTTTGGGTTTTGTCTGTGTTGTGACCCTTGGTTGAGCTCCAGCGTTAACAACTGGGGGATCTCCAGTCTCAGTGTGTTCTACCAGTCCTCTGGCCGTGGCATGCGCGTTTGCATTGAACATCTGTGGGGTCCCAAAGAGACTGGGGTTTATTCAAGGAAATTTGGGGTTTATTAGGAGGAGGGGTGATGGTTTTGGACTAAGAGTGGGGAGATTGAGGCTGGACGTGAGGAAGGCATTCTTTACAATGCGGGTGGTAAAACACAGGCACAGGTTGCCCAGAGAGGTGGTGGATGCCCCATCCATGGAGACATTCAAGGCCAGGCTGGATGTGGTTCTAAGCAGCCTGATCTAATTGAAGATGTCCTTGCTCATTGCAGGGATGGGCTTTGAAGGTCCCAACCCAAACTATTCTATGCTTCTAAAGACATTTTGCAAGGTCCAGTCCTGTGTGAGAATTTCAGACCTTTGTTTTCCCCTCTCGTCCTGGCAAACTGGAGGAACCAGATGAGGAGAACCAGCTTCCCAGTTTCTGCTAAGCTGTAATCAGCATCTGGGAAGAGGTTTGGGATGAAACAACTCAGACATGGGTCCTAAGTGCTGGGGCATCGTGTCTCACCATGCCCCAGGGCTCCCGGGCTCTCTGCTGTGCTCCAGTCAAAATCCTTTGCTTGGGAAGATCCTGGAGACCCTATGGAGAAATGAGCAACCTCAGCAGGGTGCTGGCTGGAGGGGATGTGACCTCCCCCCGGCTCAGCCCTGGGGTCTGTCCAGCTCTGCTGAGCTCTAATCCCACTTTGTCTCTCTGCAGATTTTGACAGAGCTGAAGTCAGACAACCAAAGGCTGAAGGACGAGAACGGAGCCCTCATTCGTGTCATCAGCAAGCTCTCCAAATAGGAATCCTGAGCACAGGCAGGACGAAGAGGGGAGCCCTCACGAGCTGCCAACCCCACCACCGAGCCCTACCCCCTCCTTTCCTCCTGTCACGTACAGCATTTCAGCCTGGGATCAACCCATCACCTGTGCTGTACATCCCTTTCCTGCCCCATTCCCATCACAGCATCCCTCTGCCATTGGATTGGTTTTAATTTAAGCATGTTGTGGTGTCTCGGACATTTTAGTCAAGGGAGAAGAGAAACGTGAGGCTTGGGGTTGAGCTGCTGAAACTTCTTCTTCCAAAGCCCAGTGTTTGGTGTTGGACTCCAGCCTGGAGTAGGCAGCTCCTGCTTTACAAAAGTGATGCCTAAAGAACTGGTCCGGCACATCCAAGCCCTTTACAGGTGGGAAATGCGACCACGGGCTGGGACTCTGAGGATGCACATCAACCCACCCGAGATGTGAGCCTCTGGTTGAACTGTGATGCTGTGAAAGGCACCAGAGCTGATTCCTGACACAGGCTGACCACGGCTGCTTTGCACAGAGACTTCCTTCTCCTTTCGCCCCAGGAGACCGAGTCCTTTATTTAATACAAGGTTTGGAGCCTGTTCAGTAACATCAGCGCTGGCTCTCGGCATCAGAGCCCCCGTCCTTCACCCTGCCCTTGGTCTCACCTTGCATCCTTCCAGGGCTCCTGTCTCGGTAGCATCTGCTGATTGCATCCAGACTCTTGCTCCTCGGGATAGGATGGATCACAGGTACTTGCCGAGCTTTCTGAAGGACAAGCTTGAGTCCCCAGAGATCCTCTACTGCTTTCACATGCATATGAGCGTGAATCACCTTGCAAGGAGCTGTGCCCACACCAGACACCAGCTGCCTGGGACATTGTCCTGCTGTCCTCATGAAGGCAGAGCCCTGTAGAAGAGTCTGGTCTGGGATTTCAGGTACCTTGCTTTGATTTGCAGTAGGAGGCTGACCAAGTGAAAGGCAGCACTGGTTTGTAGAGAGAAGGAACACCAGAATCGCATTATCTCTTGGTGAAGAAGCTTGATGTAGATGCTTTCAAGGCAGAGGAGGTGGAGCAGTGATCACTTTTCCTCCCACATGGAAAGCTGTGGGTGCATTGGTGTCAGAGGGACAAGGAGCTATCCTTGGGCATGCTGGTAACTGTCGCTAGGATATAAGTCTTTGAATCTGTCAAAAGCTTTCAATAAGCCTTGACCTTGAAGGAAACCTCAAAGAACCCACCCTCTTTCATGTTATACGTACTCAGAACAATTTGGAATTGTTCTCTCTATGGGCATTTAGACAGTGGCTCCTCTACGTGCTGTGTGAGTTTGATGGTAGCAGCAGTAACCTGCCATCAGATCTGTTGAGCTTCCCCGTCACAGAGTCCTCTCAAACGATGACTTCTCCCTGTATCCAAACCACTTTCCCATCTACATCCTTCTGTATTTGTCCTTCCATTTCCTTTATCCTTTGACGTCCCTGCTCTCTCTGGCTGGGAGTTGCAGTCCCAGTCATTGAACTTGGAGGTTACCATGAAGAAGTTCTACCCACATCCTGGGCACCTCTGCTGTTGGCTCACTGCTCCCGTTGGGCTGGTGGGGCTTTTCCACTGTGAGAGAGATAGATGAGATACTTGAACATGTGCATCATTCTTGAGCTTGCTCTGCAGGGTAACATTTATCTGTCAGATAAAGAGAGCTTTAAATGGGCTCTTTGGAACCTTTGGCCGGTTACTGCTTCAGGAAGCGTGTTCTTTCCCTCTCCCTTGGGGTTTTAGTTCATCTTTGGGTTTTCCCCCCTAATTCTCTACTTTTCCCCCTCCCCATCCTGCCTGTTTCCACCTCTCTTGCTCCTGTTGGAGCTGCCGGTGTTGCCAGGGGAGCTCTTTGAGCATGAGATGCTGTTCCTCCTGGTACACTGAGGCCCTTCCTCTGCTGCTGTGCTTTGGGGAGGAGGAGACCAAAGCTGGTGATGGCATCAGGGTTTCTGCAGAGCACTGCCTAAGCCAGGCATCCTTTTTATATGACTTTCTTTTAACCCTGCTATATTTAACAGCTTTAAGGCTCGAGGTGCGGGCAATGCTTCCTCTGCACGCCGGCCCCACTTGGGGCCCTCTCTGTGTGAGTACTTCTGCGTTTCTCAATGTTTCTTCTCTTGCTGACCCACTCCTCGCTTCAGACCCGGGCTCCCTCAGCTCTAAAGAGGAGCCTGGTCCCCCCTGTGCCGCATGGAGCAGGCGCTGCTGCCCTGCCCCTGTGCCGACCGTGTGCCCCGGGTCCTGCATCCCACCAGGATGGGGTTTCACACTGAAGGTCCTGGCAGTGCAAAGGAGCCTCGTGTCTGCTTCAGGGAGAGGGTTCAACCCAGCCTGACAGACCCATCCTGCACTCATGGTTTGCCCTTTCCCACCCGGATGCCCGTTGTGTTTCACCCTAAGGAACAGCGTGCAAAGGATGGGGAAGGCTCAAATCCTCCGCGTGGCACCTTGCAAAGCCAAACCACTTTGGATGAAGTCTGCTTAGCACTGGATCACCCCCTGACCCCTTGCCTGGGGCAGAGGACCCAGGTCAGCCGAAGCTGTGAGCATTTCCTAAGGACGATGCGATTGCAAACCCAATCCTCGCGAATGGATTCCTTTGGTCTCTCTTAAGCCAGACCCAGTGCACTGAGGCGGTGACGAGGAGGAGGACGCTTTGCACTTGGACCCGGTGCAAGGCGAGCAGCTTTTAAAACGGATCCCTATAGAACCAGAGCGTTTCCCAGACGTGTTCTCCACTGGAGAAGAAGCTTTTCCTCTCAGCAGTCGCTTGGGGTGCTTCATTGTCACGGCTGGGGGTGAAGGCGCCCGTTGTGGCTGCGACTTTGACGATGGCTCTTTGTAAATAAGCTCCTTGGAGAAGCGGGACTGGCTCAGGAGATGGGGAGAGAATGTATTTTTATGCAACTTTTGAGTGGCCTTTCGAACCCTGAGATGAATGGTTTGTTTTACTGGTTGGTGTTATATAGTATTCTAAGTATTCTGTGTTTGAAAGCTTGGGAGTCATATTCACCTCTATGATGCTTGTAAACACAACAGTATTTATAAAGGAATAAAAGAAGAGTTGATAACATAGAAGCTTGGGCTTCGCTTCCCTCTTTGCTCAGCCCTGATTTCTGCAGCATCAGTGGGATGGAAGAGCCCAAATGCTCCCAAGCCCTTTATGTGCCTGGTCAGGACAAACCTTTAGCAATGACACGGGCTCCGGTGCCCCATCTTGGAGCCCTTGTCCCAAGTGAGGTCGCTAGAAACGAGTGCACATTGCAGTCTATGGAGGTGCTCAGGGTGCTTCAAGGGGCAGCCTGAGCCCTTCCCTTTGGGCTTAGGGGTGTCCAGCACCTCTGTAAAGCAGGGCAGGACCAAGACGGGTTTGTATGGACCCGAATGTGTGCGCTGGGGCTGTTGATGTCTCCCCACCCGCACCGTGTTTGTCTATGGGGACATCCCATGAGCACGCTCCTGTTCCAGGGCTTCCCCTCGTGTCTCCATCCCTCCGTTGTCCCTGGGCTCACAGCCCTGGGACCCCCGCAGCGAGCCCCAGCAGCAAGACCAGGAGGGAAGCGCGGCTCCTTTCAGCTCGTTTCTTTAATAAGGAGAAAGGGATCATTACAAAATAACCATGGAACGACGAGACGGGAACGACGGAGTCCACACGAGAGGAAGGGGCTTTACAAGCAGCCGGAGCCGAGCGCTGTGGGGCCGGGACGAGGCAGAGCGGGGCCAGCACTGGGACCCCCAAAGGGGCCGGCTTCTCCCTCCCGGCTTTGGGGGGAGAAGGGGAAAAGCAAGCCCAGGTTGTTGCCAAGCCTCATGGAGTCGCTTCCTTTTAGCCTCAGAGACCAACCCCAGCACCTTGGTGGCGTGGCCGGGTGTGCACCGGAGCAGCCGGGAGATGGGAATCACCCGGATCTCATCCCCAACCCGAACCCAACCATCCGGACACAGCAGAATAACTCCAATTGACCCAAAAAAGCCTTTTCACCACCAGCTCTTTGCTGCCTCCTGCCCACCCCGGCTCTGTGCCCAGCGCTGCCCCGGCCCCTTGCCCACAGCATCCATGGCCACCGCAGCGGTGACTTGGTGCAGCTCATCCGGCTCCGCTGCTGAGCCCCATGTAACAGTGGGGGGGGGACAGTGGACACGGGGTGTTGGGGGTCATGGCTCACCCGTGGGCCCGTCCCCATGGGGTCCCGGCACACCGCGGTCTCCTATGGCTTCTAGAGTTGCTCTGGGGGTGAAATGCACCAACGCGACACAGGACACGGAAGCCACGATGTTGCCGCTGCCCGGCCATGGGATCGATGTGAGGAGACGCAGGACCGAGACGCACACGGAGGTGGTGGCTGCATCGCTGGCGGCTCAGTCTCCGCTGCTCGCATGCTTTGCTTCTTGGCACTATTGTCTTTGAGGTGCTCCTCATTGGGGTTTGTTTCCTTGTAGGGAGGGGGATGCTCAGGGTGATGGAGAGCACTCGAGCAATGAGGTTGGTTCGGTACCCGCTCCGCATCACGGCAGGAGCGTGGTCGGTCGGAGCGCGCGGCGCTGCCCATGCGGATACTGCTACGGGGCTGCAGCTCATGCACTGGCCGTGGTATATACAGCGATGGCTCCATAGGGTCACAGCTACAGGCGGCTACGGGGGTCAGAGGCGGCGGCGATGGCTTCAGTGGTTCCGCTGGTTTCCCCTTGGTTTATTAAGAAACAAATCAAAGGATGCAGTGAAGTCACAGTCTGCCCTCCCCAGGGGTCATAGAGTCCGAATGGGAAGTGGGAACTCTGCTCCTGGTGGGATCCCGGGTGATGCAGTGGGTCTGGGGGGGTGCACATGGAGGGGTTGCACACAGGTACATGCACTGTCCTGTGTGCTGCCCATGGGAGCTATGGGGCTGCCCACACTCAGAGTGCCCAATTCGTTCTTTTTTAACCTATTTCCACATGAAGCAAATTCCACCCCCACCCCCCATCCCCAGTGCCCAGATGGATTCTGGAATGATCCTGACTCAAGAGCCCGAATCCCACCTGTGCCCCAGCCAAGGGCCTGCAGCTGCCCCGAGCTTCCCATGGGTTAAAAGCACCCGGAGGCATCGCTCCGTCCATCCCTTTGCCACGCACGGGGCAGGAGCTCGCTGACGCTGACACATCCCATAGGAATAGGGACTCATTGAAGCTGGTGGTGACCCTGCAGGACCCCCCCCCCCCCCGGCTCCTGCATGGCCCCGGTGCCACCTTCAGCAGCCAGGCCCTGGCCAAGC
>JANHGB010045326.1:4380-15890 GCA_026283785.1 Coracopsis vasa | reverse complement strand
GAGTATATACAACTAGCTTTTGTTCAGGTGCAATTATTTATGTGATAATAATCTACTCAAAGAGGTTTGTAGGATTTTCTGGATTAATGGTACCTTCATAAATATTTCTTTTCAAAGACAGTGTGATATTCTTTGCTTATGACAAATAATTTGAACTTACATAAATGTTTCTAGCCTTGCAGAGAAGACATCAACAGCTTGGAAGACACTTGTTACAAAAAGCAAAATTGAAATTCTAAAGGATTATTCAGAAGCAATTATTTATGTGATAACTATCAATTTAAAGCTGTTTATGGAAGAGAAAGTAACCCTGATGCCAAACCTGAAGGCACTGTGCAGTGTTTCAGATATCAAAGGAAATAATTAGTTAAAAATACTGTATAGAGAAAGGGCAGCAAACAGCGTATAAAGTGGAGCCTGGATGCTGGAGATGCTGACTGCCCCAGTGCCTGCCAAGTCCTGCTAGGATGAGTAGGAGCAGTGCTCGCTTTCCTCTAAGGCAACAGAGCATGTAGGTACAGAGAGAAGAAGCATCACAAACATTTTGGCACAGGTTCCAAGTGTCCAGTTTAATTTAAAATGGCTGCAGAGTTCTCTTTTAATCTGATGTGTATTTGGCTTCTATATGTGTCTCTTTTACTTGTTCTTGCACTGCAGGTGGTCCTGGCATCCTTTCCGAAAGTCCTGTTATATGGATAGCTATCCAGGCTTGTGCTCTCTGGCTTGCCTTCTTTTACTGTGGCAGGGGGATGGTCAGGGTTTCAGCACTGTACAGCTCTGAAGGATGCCTGGAGCCACAGATGTGTGTTGTGCCTGTGTCCTCCTGGTCATGCTCACATTTCTGCCTGGGAAACCCCAGATGCTGAGGCACAGACAGTTACTCCTAAACACCTGTCAAGTTTTGGACAAGTTCCTTGGCCTTCACTTTAAGCATTAGCCACATGGGAATCACTGGAAAGTTTGCTTGAGTAACAAAGGCAGGATAAAATCATAAACTTAAATTATTTTATGCTTTCTTAAACAATGACACAGTCATTTATTTATGAAAAACAGTTTTTCAAATCTGACTTTAAAAAGTCTCAAAAGTCTATTTTGACTCCCCTCTGTAGCTTTATAAATTTATTGGCTTTATATACAGATTACAAGCATTTCCAGTCAACACACTTTTACAGAGCCAATTAGCACTTGAACATACACATTTTCATTTTCTGTGGTCAATATTATTTGCATTTCTTTTTCTTAATCGGCTCTGATGATCAATGATTCCATTAATTTGGAAGACTCGTATTCCCTCTATACACCCTAAAGAAAGCAACTGATCATATTGGCAAGCAATTGATAATATTGATCACAGACTGAGCTATCTTCCTTGCAAAAAAAGAAAAGAAAAAAAAGGCAATCCTCCAGAATACAGCATACTTTCAAAATTACTTTGAGTTTCAAATCACTGTTTTGGGGGACTTGTTGAAAATCAATACGTGCATCAACACCACCAAGAGAACAGTACACGTTATCTCAGCCTTCCATCGCTGCGGCTTGGAGATAATCTCAGGCTGCCTGTGTAGAAATGTTCCCAATGTACTTGTTGGCAGATATTATCTAAAGCTGGAAAAAGTTTTCAGTCATAGATAAAAGATTAATGGTTATGCTACCATGGAACACAGTGTACAAACATCATACCTACTATCCTTGCACTCTGCAAAGTACATGGCTTTTGTTAATATGACATAGAGTATAATGGGAATATCATCATCTCTGTACTTCAGTATCTATGTAGGCACTCTGCTGAAGCTTAATGTGGCCTCAGTAAGTTGGAAAAAAACATGGGGCCTCATACTTAACCTTGAAACCAGACAAACACAACTGCTCCTAGTTTGGAAGCAGCCATGGCCCACAGATTTCTTGCTGTAATGTTGTCAGAATATGGGACTGGGAGATAAGCTTCTCTACGGTCAATCCAAGTGACTCAAACTGGTCCAACATCTCTTCTAAATATATGATTTTATGCAGAAATATAGCTGTGAGTCTGTAACCCAACCACTGTTTCTACTAAAGTTATTCTACAGTGGCCTACTACAAGGTGTGGGATTATGAACCTGGGCATGAGTTGATTTTAATGCTAACCAGAAGAACCTAGTAAACTCTAAAGAAATACACAATGTGGAAGGATGGCTAACACAAAATGGAAAAGTGGGCTTTAAGATTATTAAAATACAATGCAAACTCTAATTTTTTAGGCTCTGCCTTACCCTATCAGCTTCGATAGCCCACCACTTGGACATCACATTATTCAAAGTGGAGGAACAGTGGCATTGCCTGCGATTTGTCTCACCTGACTTTAGAAACCTTAAGTTATGCAATTCATAGCCAGTTGTGCAGGCTCTCTGTGGTTAGCCTAGAAAGACAGACACTGCAAGAACTGTCTGGGAAAAAAAAGGATGAGAGAAATCTCATCCACAGGGGTATTTTCATGGGAGTAGTGCAAGTGTCTAAGATTAACTAGTAGTAATAGTTTTGCATGTGGTATTGTCTGTGCTACCAATAGTGCTTTTATGAATCATGTTTTCATAAAAACACCTCAGTTATTTATATTTAACAAATATCTTAACCCAAACAAACATGATAACTCTATCAATCAGCGTTTTTACAATTAGACAAACGCTATAGCTAGCACATGTTAAAAGAGTCAACACCAATTTTTTTATTTATTGTTAAGTTTAAGCTGGAAGTTGAAGTAAGTTTTCCTCTGTTGCAGTGCATGCTCAGCACATACCAGGCATCAGATTCTTGCCATTGTTTGGACAGACCTGTGTAGTACTTAGTTTTGCAGATGAGGGAATAGCTGATGTAGCACATCTGATATACTTATGTCCTCAGTAAAATATTCTAGAAGAAAACTTTTCAAAAATGAAAAAAACATCTTATATAATACAATGGAAACCCTAGAAAACTTCCAGTGTCCAACTAAGTGAAGCATTATCACTATTGTCAGAGTGCCTCAGTCAGCAGAAATGGAATCTGTATAATAGAGTCATACTGTGCACTGAGGGGATAAGAACTGGTTTTTAAACTTCAGCTGTCAAGCTTGCTAAGAAGTAGGACAGAAATACACAGAAGGGTAGGGGGAAAAGAAGAAGCTGGACAAAGAGTTCAGACCTGGTTTATTTATCACTGCCTAATGATGTCACTTCAAGACAGGAAAATAGGACCAGCAGGGAATCCAGAGCTGGCTTTTTTTAGCCAGAGTCAGGAAATCTGCATTTTGTGGCAGCAAGAGAAGGGCTTTCCCAAGCCCATTCCTCCCTGTGTTGCTTGGGGTGCTCCAGCAGGTGTCTGGGGCTCCTGAACATCAAGGATGCAGTTTCTTGCCTGCAGCCTGCTGTGAGCACAGGCATGTCATCCTACTGAGGCACAGTGCCGAGTGGGAAGGAGCACGAGATGGACTGGATATGCAGGAAGGAACACCATAGTTGGGAAGGTGCTTGAGGAAGTGGTCTCCCTGCTTGCGAGGAGTTAGCTGGGTAGAAGGGGCTGCAACTACTGCTGCAACACAAAGTCTCTCGCTCCGGTTTGTGGAAGGCCATGATTTCTCATTTGCAGTAACTGCTCTTGTCAGCTTGGCAACCTAACTCAGCTGAACTCTTTGTGCATTTGGCCAGTTGTGAGAAGGGTGCGCGTGTGTCCTTCAAATACAGTCCCTTGTGGTCGGTCACAGGCATCACAGCTGGTAAGTCCAAAAGGGTCTGCAAGAGCTACTGCGTCTGTCCCCGCTTCTCCTGCATGGAGCATTTATCCTTAATTCTCTAAAGATACTTTGTAGAAAGAGAAAGCAATTCAGAGATTGCAGTATGGCACAGGAGAGAGCTGCAGAGAACACAAATGTCACAGTGCCTCTGTCCCTTCTGCTGCCGAGATCCACACTCGAGCAAGTGCAGGGCTGCATTTCCACGTTCCTTGGTTATGAGAGGTAACAACACACTCATCATCATCTGAGGTAATTGCTTATGAATACATATGGATCTGTTTCCAAACTGCGCTTCTAGAAACCTGGATCTTGGAGCCACATGGAGAGTTATGAGTAACTGGCTTACAAAGTGGGACCAAAGACAGAAACCTAACAAAGTGGAGAACTGAGTTTTGCTAAATGCAGCCTTGGATCATAAAGTTGGGCCGACTTGCTCCTTGCTGGGCTGCCTACTGCTCTTAACCACTCACTGTTCCTTGACTTAGGAGAAAGGGAGCAAAAGTGAAATGAAAAGGTATGGCTGCCACAGTGCAACTTACATATTCAGCTCCATTGCTATGTGACTGCACCTAATAAATCCTGAACAAACACACTGTGCAGGCAGGGTGAGGTGGGTAATACAACACTCCTCTGCCACAAACCCAGCAGCCTATGGATGGCAGAGGTCAATGCTCTGCTCCTCCTGCTGCCCCCAGTAAATCTGCCTTCCTAAATGGCCATTGCATTCACAATACATTTTTTTTCATTAGCAAGAATATTACCAGCATGAATTACATATTAAATTCCTATCAATCAAATTCAATTCTCAGCAATTTCAGCATGACCTGGAAACATTTTCGAAGTGATTACAGCAAAGATTAACCTGGATAAAATATGAATATAAAATACAATTCAAGAGAAACTGTACAAGTTGTCTGAATAGCGGAGTATAAACCAGCCCTGCTCAGAGCTTCACAGGCAGGACTGGATGAGACAATGAATTTCCTGCTGTCACTGGTGGTAAAGCAGTAGGTCTCGGTATGTTTTCCAGACAAATCAATTTGATTATATGCATTACATATCACATTGCATGTGATGCCCATTGTGAGAAAGAGATTGCTACAAGAGGAAGCAGTTTATTGAAAAGGAAAAAGCTGTCACAGCTTGTAGAGAGGAGTTTCTGTTTGTCTGTTAGCTTTCAGGTACTGATTTCCTTTCACAGGACAGAGCTTCTTCACATGAAGAAGGAAGTGTGGGAAGCCCTAGCTAACTAAACAGGCTGGATTATCAGAGTGCTCCTTCCTTCTTTCAGAACACGGATGCCTATCTAGTAAGAACTGTTCCTAATTTCAGCGAAATAAGTGGGACTACAGCTGGTAGTTAGTTGTGAAGTTGTCAGACAAAATGAACAAAGCACTGATTGTGTTCTCTATCATTTTGCTTCTGGGTCATTTTCTTCAGAATACGATTTCACCTTGTTTACTTTCCAACATAACTTTCTAGCACAGGTGCAGATGGGAGGAAAATCCAATCCTATGCTACTGGATAATGTTTCACTTTTCCAGGAATTTTCACCCAGGAATTGTGTAAATATGAAAGCACAAAAGAAAGCTGAATGAAATCATTTTATTCCAGGACTCAAAGCTATACCTGGCCTCAGACAAAAGTAACTTAGTCATCAATGAGCTGATACACATTGGTTCAGCAGATCTCTGCGCAGCCCAAAGCAGCACAGCGTGAAACACTTGTTTCAGAAGTCTACGGAGTTACTTGCATGCCTAAAATATATGCAAGGTGGGTTGCTATATAAAGACTTAATGTGAAGGAAATCTGACAGGCACTGCAGTTTTTATCATGTGAAATCACTGTTCTTTATGATGAATTTCGTGTTTTTCAGCAGAAAATCTAGCTGTATTTTGTTTATCAGGCATAAGTTACCAGAGAAAATAATGACTTGTGACACAAAACCTGACAGATTTCTCACAAGAGCTGAACCTGACCTTTTGGCTACCTGTAAGTGGCAGCCACTTCCATTAGCAGTTGACAGACTTTTAGTCACCCCCACGATTTCTTGTCTCCCTCCTACTTTATTAAGTCCCTGTGTGACAATCAGCCACCTGTAAAGCAAAGGCTGGCTATCCGCTGGTTTGGCACTGTAGCTGTAATACATGCTGGGTTACTCAACAGCTACTCTGAGAAAGTGGCTCTGGTTCACCCAGGAGATGCTGAGCTGCTGCCAAGCCAGGGAAACAGTGCTGACTGATCAGGATGCAGGCAAAGAGGCTGACAGAGGTTCTGACAAGGAGAAGAGAGATGTGCCAGGGGAAAATACTGAGTCCAGAAGACCACAGGTATTATCCCTAAACAGGACAGCAGAAAGGACAGTAGCAAATGAATAACTGGAGGAGGCTTTTCTTCCTGTGGCTGTGTAGAGAGAACAAGAATACTTCTAAATTGTGGCAGAAAGAATAACTGCAGTATGCACACACTGTGGACCAGACCCTGCAGCACACACTTGTACATTAAGCAGTGATTTGCAATCAGTTGTACAAGCCACAGGCCTTGGCGTTAATAAGCATTAATAAGTGGAGTGAGGTGCTTCTCCATGGAGGACTTCAAGTGTTACTTTGAAGACTGCTGTTATAGCAGAGCAACTAGCTCAGAACAAGTCACTGGAGACAAGTAAGCAAGTGGAAAAGCTGGGAATAGGTGGCTTGGGGGCGAGCAGGAGAGTGGCTCTGTAAACACACACTGACGGATGAGGATCTTTGAGTCGCTGTGAGAATCCTGTAATCACAGGGCTGTCCAAAACCCACTTTTGCAGGTATAAGCTGAAGAGCACATGAAGTGTGCATAAACTAGGACTGTTAGTGCCACAATTATTTTTCTATGAAAACCATGGAAGCAGGGAAAAGCAGAAACCTTGTTGTAAATTTTCCTATTCATCTACTGCAAATGCGATTCAGAAAAACGCACAATGGGTCTGATCCAAGCTGGAAACTTCTCTGTTTCTAAATAGGCAACAAGCTCAATAAAATCAACAGTTTAGCTAAGGATACTGGGTAATTAATTCACAGCTATCCACTAGTCTATTTCCTTACTTTCCAGTTGGGAACATACATACACTTTGGTTTAACCTTACCTAAAATGTTTAGCTTTATATACCCTGGCCCCCCAAATGTTTAGTTTCACAGTTTTTAACTGCAATTGGCACACTGTGCCTGTTCTGGATTTAGCTCGCTGTGGCATCAAGCACCACCTATAAGCAACATGTCCTGCGGATGGAACACACAACTGCTTTTTTCTTCAAACAATAATCTTTGAGGTTTTATACTTGTGTCTAATATTTCCTTATATCTATTTAGCAATATTTCTGTCTTTGATTTTTCATTTCATTTGTCTTTGTAAATGTTCTTGAATTACTTCTCCTAGCCTGCAGGGCTGCTAGTATTTGCATGAAGAATTCAATGAACAACAGAAACTTGGAGACTGAAAGAACATTATTTCTGCTCATCTTCCCTAAAATGGTATTTTTCAACAAAAACTGGACAAAACCCATGCTGATACATGTTTCATGCAGGCAAGTATTTTCATTACAAAAACTTAGACTGAGATGCTAAAAATGTTTTGGCATGATAACTAAGTAGCTAGTTTTTTTATAAACTACTTTTCATAATCCTGGCTATAGATTATGGGTTATATTTGCATAAACATAAATAAATGTAAAATCTTTTACAAATGAAAATATATAAATTAGGCAACCCATTAGCTTGATATATTTTAATTTTAGCCAAACCCTCTGAGATTTCACAATGCTCTAAAAATGTCACTGGGAAAATGCTTCCATTTGATGGCATGAATGTTCTGAAGACTTCCTTTGAAAAGTAAGATAATAAAAAGAAATACTGTACCAGTTGGATCAAAGTCTGGAAAATAATCTGGACAATTCTGAGCAGTGATTCTGCCAGCAGGTGTGTCATCCCAGCACAACCAGCCATCCCATGTTCGGTTGCAGAAAAGTCCTGGACATTTAAGAGGAATGCAGTAGTTAATTCAACAGTCACTCCTGAACCTGCTCTCTTCTAGCTTCTCAAGGAATATTGCTGCCTGCAGACAATCAAGTTTTCTTTTTGCAATAAAACCTGTTGTTATTGCTACACCTTGAGTGGTATTTGAGTGCTACAAGGTACTTGGTTTTGCTGACCTGATGGTGGTGATCATCCTACTGGAAATAATGTTTTAAAGCCTGTGAACTTTGAACTGAACTTTGAACGTAGGGTCTGATCCTACAAACTTCTCTTTTTGAATCACATTCTGTCCTTAGCCATAATACAAGTGGTACCTTACAGACACCTACATCCACATTTAATTTCACTTTCTGCTGTTCCGCAGGTCTGAAAATCAAGTCTTTGAAATGTAAAGGTAGGAAGTGCTTGTGGGGATGTCCCAGCTAAAAGCAGTATTTGCAGGGACAGGTTCCTGTAAACATGTTGCATTATTGAACACTAGAGATCGGTGACATAACTACAAATCCAATGAAGTGGGTACAAGATCAACCTGTAACAGGCAAACTCTGTCTGCTGATGTTGTCTGGATACGCATGCTGTGATTCATGCCCTTCTGGTAAGGCAGCACTGTCCAGGCTCTGTCCCTTACAAAGACTGTTCCTAGCCCCAGAAACAATGGCCGTCTTAGGGAGGCAGAACACAGCTCATTCTTGATTCCTGTTATAGAGATCTTATATACTATGGTCCACAAAAATTGTGCTGTAAGACTGCTTGCTGTAACATTTTTCTGACTCACTGGATTTATTAAAGTAAAACATAAAAAACCAACCCTATACTTCCTACTTATTTTCCATTTAAAATCAGTTTGTGCTGGGGAAAAGCTATTTATCATCATGATCATCAGATTAAAAGGTTATACAGTGAGAAGATATATCCTGCCCTTTGTGCTTTTGGTTCCTTTTTTTGCTTTGGTTCCTTTTTTGCTTTGATTCAGAATTGCTGCTATGACCATGTAGGTTGTTTTTGAAGGAATGACATGGAAGGCACCTATTAACCATATAAAGTTAATAAAATATGGGCAGCTAATTGCTTCTGGTGCTTTTGAAATTATCCACAGATACAGCTTTCTTACTGAAGCAAAAAAGCTGTAAAAAGACATCTTAATTGTTCAAATTAGCACCAATAACTGTTTTTAAGTCAAAATAGTTGTGGATTAAAAACTGAAGCATAAAACTTTCTCAGTTCTTTCCCCCCAGATTAGATGTCTAGCAAAAAAAAGATATTTTTATGAACACTTTTTCTTCATTAGCTAAAATTTTACGCACATCCAGTTTTCCATTGTCAAGATAAATGTGCTAATGCTACTTGTTCACTTAATTAACCAATCATCATATCAGCAGTTTTGTTGTCTTTCTTTCAGGCGTTCTCATGTTCTTCTCTAGCTTTGAGATGTATCTGAAAGACTTTTAGGAATCGTGTTGCAATATCAAAGAAAAAGAGGAGCAGAGAATGTTTGCAACTGGAGGTTGTATCTGAAAGACACTGCAGAATGAGTTTGCTAGGAATTTCTAGCACTAAATCCTTTGCCTTGCCTGATAAAGAAAATAAAACCACTGATGTTGATCTATACATTGTGGAATTTGTCTTTCAAGGTAATTAACAGAATATATATACACACATACATCCATAAATATATATATACACATACATATATAGATATCCACAAACACGAACATGTATTTCTTTTTTAAGCACTGCAGGAAATAGAACAGTATAAGTAATAAAACAGAAAAAGAAGAGATGAACACCATATTATTATATAAATCACCAGCTAAAAATACCACATTTTGGATGGACAGGGAGTGTGGGAGTGCTGCGCTACCCTAGAAGGATGGTCAGGTGTTTCCATGTGCCTAAGCTCCTCATGATGCTATTTGTTTGGGATTTAAGGTAATCAATTCTACCTTGAAATGGGCACCTGTATTATACCATCTCTCTGGCTCCTGAGTGTGAGATACTATACAGTTCTCTGCAGTTCACTGCCATCAGTTTTGAGCCTTCATTGATTATGAAGGATTTAATCTACCTTTGCGCCAGTGTACAAGTTAAGTTACATCAGGGACTGCAAAGGTACCAGTGACAAATCAGACACATCTCAGCTAGCTCTGTGAAGCTGTACCAGACACTGGGCTTTCCTGGGAACCTTAGTGCTAGACTCCACTACTGTTTGGGCTGAAAATGCATGCCCGGTATACTCCTTCAGCTCATATGTTGGTCTTTTCCTCCCAGGAGCCACCCGTACTGCTGTCCTTTGCATTAAGGGAATTTCCTGTTTCATCGTATCCAGTCTTTCAAATTTGCAGCCAAGAGACTTAGACCCTTGTCCATTTCCAATCCTTTATGAAGGGTACATATGGAGGGCTGATGAAGATCCTGCAATTCAGTTGAAACCTCAACTTCAGTAGTGTTGGCATCATTCCTTAGTCACCCATTATCTTCATTCTGGGTTATAAATGAACTAAGTGCATGTTGGTATGAACGTTAACAGTCCCCAATGGCATCACTTAAATCTAGCTGCCACTTGAAAGACTGCAGAAACTGCTGTGCTGTGTCAGATGGCTGCAGGTGTGCCACTGCCGTCTTCCTGCAACAATGCAGTCCTTGAGAACACTACCAGGAATTCACATGTCATGAGGTGTATGAATTCCAAGCTCGTGCTGGGAAAACATTTCAGCTCTTTGCAGCTAATAACATGAGCAAGGTGCAAAAGAAAGGTGAATCCAGCAGAACTATCAATGGATACCAAATGATATATTTATAAAGCTGAAGAGTAAAAGAGTAATTCGAGCAGTGTTTTCCCCCTCAAGCCCAGCAACTAAAGGCTTGTTTATGTCTGAAACATGATGCTTTCTATCTGATAAGCCTGTTTAAACACTTGTGGGTTTTCCCCATTTTTGGCCTGAACAAAGACCTACTTAAAGCAAGGGTAATCTCCATATTCATTCCCAAACATTTCTGCACCAAGACCTGAGTATCTTAACATCAAATTCTTCTTTGAGTCTTACAGAGCCCAGTAAAATCTTTGTGGTAAAAAGCTGCAGAAATGTTTTTGTTCGTGTATTACAAAAAATCCCATATTATTTCCACCCCTTCTATTAGGTTGTGGTTTTTTAATAATGATTTTTTAATAAATTTTTTTGTTAAACTATGTCATCAGTATCTCTGTTCTTCACTTGCACAAATTCCCACAATGGATTCAATATTTTTTTCTATAGCTTGCTCATAACTTCTTCCATATTTTCTGTGAGAAAAAGCGACCAGAACACTCAGTTCTGGAAATGCTGCTTCATTTATACTGTGCCACTGTAACACCACTATTATTTATCATTTCCCTTTTTATTAATCTTAATATATGGCCTGTATTCAGTGAAGATGCCTGCTCAGTGCTTTATGATCCTCTTTTTGCTAATGTTACTGCTGAATAGAGAATACCTGGAACACCTGTATTGCTACTGAGCATGACAGCTATCAGTCAATACACAAATGACAGAAAAACAAAACAATGAGAAAGGCAAACAGAACAACATTTCTATTTAAGAGATCACCATTCACAGTCCGATCTCTGTGTGAGCTTGCTGAAAGGTTCTGGAGAATGCTATTCCCAAAGCAAGAACAAGAGATATTCAAGCAGCAAAGCACTGAGCCAGAAACATAGATGACGAAGGTACTGTCTGCATGTGAAGGAAGTAAGAGATGTTCACTTCCTGGGCTAATTCCAG
>JANHGB010045323.1:16560-41857 GCA_026283785.1 Coracopsis vasa | reverse complement strand
TGTTTAGTCTGACCAAGGACTTTCTGAGCCTCATGCTCTGCCAGGGAGGAGGGGAAGCCGGGAGGAAGCAGAGACAGTACACTTGACCCAAACTAGCCAAAGAAGTATTCCATACCACAGCATGTCATGCCCAGGATGTGAACTGGCAGTTACCCGGAAGGGTAGTTCACTGCCGGGGGTCGGGCTGGGGTGTTGGTTGATGGGGTGGTGAGCTGTTGTATTCTCTTCCCTTGTTATTTCCTTTATCATTATTATTATTGATAGTAACAGTAGTGATTTGTGTTATACGTTAGCTACTAAACTGTTCTTATCTCCACCCAGGTGCAGGACCTTGCACTTGTCCTTGTTGAACTTCATGAGTTTCTGTCCTCGTTTCAGCTGGGATAGGGTTAATTTTCTTCCTAATAGCTGGTGTTTTGACTTTAGTCTGAAAATAATGCTGACACACTGTTGTTTCAGTCTCAGCCTCCCTGATGTTATGCAGCCTTCTCATGCCTCCTGCAGCTCAGCCACTTGCTGCAGGAGGTCCTCTGCTGGGGCACACCTACTGCAGGCAGGCCTGCTGCCTGTCCCTGCCCCAGGAGAAAGCTGTATGCACCACCTCCTGCAGCCTGAGGTCTGCACTGCAGCCTCTTCCTGCAGCAGCTCCATCTGGATGGAGGCATCAGCCACTGGTGGGGCAGATGGTCAGACCCCACCAGCTGGAGCTGCAGCCTTTGCTCTCAGTCAGGTGCTCGCCATTCTGCCTTGAGGGTCAGGTAGGATGAGTGCCCTTGACCTATGTCAGTGGTCACAGAATGGTGCCTGGTTGGTTTGTTATGTGGACTCTTGAAGACCCTCCCTTCCTTCAGAGAGGTTCTCTCCCTGCTCACCCTCCTGAGCAGACTGCTGCACCATGTTCTGTTCTCAGTGCTCCTGGTCAGTTGCGCTCCCTAGGGCTGCCCTTTGTGCAAGTGAAGGGTGGCCAGCGTTACTCCTGGCCCTGTGTCCGCCTCAGTCAGCCACTTTAAGAAGTAACTCGTTTTCAGTGAAAAGTAATTAGGTTTCTGAGTTTTACTCAGTGATTATTTAGTTTGACAGTCAAATGGCAGTAGGTATCCCAGCCTATTGATTTTTTTTTTTTTTTTTCTCTTTCTTTAAGACAGTGATTTGAATTATAAGATATAATTTCACCCTAGCTGAGTAATAGCAGCCAACGTTTGTATTTCCACATGAGATGTTCAGGAGGAGGACTGAAATAGCAAGGCCGCTCCACCATCAGCTCTTCATTATCTGGGAAAGTCTGGAGCACAACAAAAGAGACTTGAAAAATCCAGGTAATTTGCTTATAGAAGGTGTCACGGAAAAGCTGCATAGAGAATCTCTGCCATCAACTTGCACTGTTATTGAGTTATGGTTGAGTTCCGCCTGAAGCTGTTTCTCACAACTAGAAACCTGTCTCTGTTGTGTGCTTTAATGTGCTGGATTGCTGAAAATGCAGCCCCCTTTTTCTTGTCCCACTGTGGGACTAGTACATAAGCAAGAGATGACTTGATGCTAGGGACTAGTGGTGTCCAAAGTGGAGTGTATGCACAGGCCATTGCAGTGGAGGAAAAGATTTTGGTTTTGGATCTGTTAATGAAGAAAAA
The DNA here is from genome assembly GCA_026283785.1 of Coracopsis vasa. NCBI lineage: Eukaryota > Metazoa > Chordata > Aves > Psittaciformes > Psittacidae > Coracopsis > Coracopsis vasa. The sequence goes on along the minus strand of JANHGB010045323.1, from coordinate 40,229 downwards.
TAACCATTAGCCTGTTGACCAAGTCCTCCTGCATGGACTCCTCTAGTCCTGTTGGGTGTTCCACCTCTTGGCGAAACTTGAGGCCTGAATGTGAAGATAAGCTGACTAGAATGACAATAGTTACCTGTTCCTTTTCTTTATAGACACGTTGAATCTAACAGAAGTATTACCTTTTCTTCCTATCATCCTTTTCTTTGAGATTTAACTTGTTCATGTGTTTACTGAAGTCAGGAGAAAAACATCTTCTGACCTTGTGTGCCAAGATGGCATTGTCAAAAACTGTAAAGGAATTTCATTAAACAGAAAATATAGGTAAGTGAGCATTCTGTGTTTCTAAAACCTTTAATGATTTTAAATCATTAATCATTTTAATGATTTTAATGATGTATTTTAATGTATGTAAGGTTACCTGTGCTGGGGCTTTTACATGTTTCTCAGTGCAAAGCTTTTTACCATGTGTCAGGTAGTAATGAAATATGGTGGTAGATTACACATCACCTGTAGTAGGCACCTCAACCCCAGAATTTAGAAAGCACTCAACTGCTTTAGTGCTTGATTTGAACTGTTGTCAAGTATGCCTTGTATCCTTTTGTATTTGGTAAGGGCTCTTTGATTGCGACCATCCTTTTGTGTTACTTCTCTTTACTGTGTCTATTTATTCCTGCCTTTTTGTTATCCCCAAAAGTTAAGACATATATAACTTCTATCATGCTGGTTTTCTTTTGTGTAGTTCAATACTTTGTCTTCAGTAGGAACTAAGTACCTGGCAGTGTTTCTGTAAAAGTTTCAGAAGACTTTTCAGAAGACTGTTGCTTGTGAGTATGATTAGATAAAAGGAGAGCAGAATTGAGCACATGATAAGTTACCTTTTAGGAGTGTATTCAAAAGAGAATCAGGTCAGGAAAAACTGAAGTCAGGAAAAACCGTTTTTCCATTACTTTTTTTTTTTTGAGAAGAGTTTCTGCATAGATGTTCTTTGTAAAATCATACCTTTTCTCCTTTCACTCTCACACAATTACTGTGCTGCCTTCGCTATTCTTAGAAGCAAGTGGTATGTCTGTGGGAAGAGCTAAACTTCTATGCAACAGGTTATCTAAGCCCAAGTCAGGATTAAATTGGTTTTAGTAACTCAGTAAAATCTTCACATACAAAAATGACTCCAAATTGAATATAGTAGGCTGGATGGAGCTTTGAGCACTCTGGTCTAGTTGAAGGTGTACATGGCAGGGGAGTTGGAACTGGATTATCTTTAAGGTCCATCCAACCCAAACCATTCTATCATTCTATAATTCTACAAGAATGTCTATTTAAACATTCTTATGAGTCGAACATCATAGTGATGTGGTCTGTGCTATGTGATGAACAGTATGCCCTAAATCATGGGGTATAATGAGTTCAAAGAAGCAATATGGGGATTTCTTCCAACTAATTTTTGTATACTGAAAACTGGCTTTTGAAGCTGAAGCTACACAGATGAGAAGGACACGGTGAACTGCATCTGTCACTTGCTGTGCATGGCATGAATCTCGGTTGTGTATTTTCATTAAGGGTTCCTGTCCCTCAATGTTTTTTCTGTGTTATTTTTGTGACTAACACAGAGTCTTTGACTAAGAAAGTATATTTAATACCACGTATATACTGACACAGTATAACATCATGAAATGATGTGTGTCAACACAATTTTCAAATAAATTACATTAATGTAGAAGTGAAGTGCTTGGCATTAAATCGATTCTGGAAAACAACAGTTTGTAAAATGTTACCAGTGTTAAATGCTTTTTGCAGCTTAACATTAGTACTGATGCTGATCTGAGCCTTGGAAAAATAACTCCTGCTTTGCTGTATGGGTGCAGGTAATAACTGTGAAGAGGAAGGGGATATCTTGACATCACAGATGTCCTGTTAGAAAGTACCATGGCTGTATGGACTAGTGGCATAAGCTTTATCAAAATAAGAACTCATCAAAATGAGTTCTGTCATTCCCAGGAGCTGTCATTTTGTCATGAATTTTGCTTGGAATGTAGAGGAGAAGTTAAGTTTCATTTCTTTCAAGTCAAATCAAAGGGCAAGGTGATGCCTCTGCTAATAGGGGAGTGGTGACTGCAGCTGCATCTCTGTCCAATGCCCGCTGTATCACTGGCAGCACCTGAAAGAATGATTGGGTGTGATGTACTGATGTACCCAGTTCTCTCTTGGGACTTCATTACTCTGCAGAATTTCTTGGTTTTTAGCCTGCCTTCAGAATATGAGAAGGCTCTAAATTTATTCAAGCTGTGCTGTAACAGTTTCTTGGATTGATTTTCTAAGCAGAAAAATACAGTCTCTAAGACTGGTTATATATATTATTATCTAGCCAGAAATGATAATGGGCCATCAAAGCCCATTCCAAGGTGTTAGGAGACCTTCTCTGAGTAGTGGTCCTGAGGGATAAAAAAACCTGGCAAAAGATCTAGCAGCTAAAAATCAAGTGTTTTTTGCCTAACGTTCTGTATACAAGATAACATGCAAATCAATAGCATACTTGAAAGCTGTCTTTTGGTTAGGTGTGTATGTTTGTATATCTGCATGTACAGTTAGTTGGGTACACAGCTTCTACCTGCTAATCAAATAACTGAGTGTGCACAATCTGTGAAGAGCTAAGTGATTATGTAGATATCCTCACACATGTCACTCACTTGAATGGATGTACATATAAGTCTATATTGCATAACTATGAGAAGACCAAATACTGTTTAAAGATAAAATACTCTTATCTATCCCCAGATTTTGTTTGAATTCTGACCTCCCTAAACATATTAAGGGAAACACTGCGTGTTAGTATCATCACAGTATTAAAGGTAATTCCTGTCTCTATCTTTTTCTGGAGATTTATCTCTGAAATTATCCTGTAAAAATAACTGGTGTTTCTCAGCTATTATCATGCAGTTATCCTACAGATCTTGGGATGGTGGACAGTCCATATTCTCCAACAGCTTCACTGTATGGCCTTAATTTTGCAGCACATTTTCAGTGCATGTAAGAATAACTGTTCAAAACTTTTGTTCTCTCTTACTTTTAAGTGCCATACAGACTCTGAGTTACACTTAATTTTATTCTTGTTTTGTACTGGAGAGGAATTATTAACTTAACCTCTTTAAAAAAATGGCAATGAGTGTGAATTCTGTTACAGGTACTGTTCAGGTCTGTAGGCTGATTTTTAGATCGTGTTCTTGAAAGAATTGTTTTGATTCAGAACTGGTTCCTGAAGGAAAGCTTTATTTTAAATAGTAATATATGTATCTCCCCGAAAGATAATTCTGAACTCTTTTTCTCTCATCTTGCAAGCATGTCTTATGTCAACTTTTCATGGTTCAAACTTTGGTTAACCTATTATGGCAGGTTGCAAACTAGCCACTTTGTCTATGTTTTAGTAACATTTCCTCTCATGCCCCAAGGGAAACTTTGAATATTCTGTTTCTGTAGAACAAATTCCCTTCCTATTTAATGGAAAATAAAAATAATATGAATTTTTGTTTGGATGGTTTGTTTTGCCTTTTTTTTTTTTTTCTTCCTTCAAGAAGTTTTAATAAAGATCATGTTTTTATTCTTACACAAAAAGATATGACAGGGTTGCCTGTGCATCAGGCAGCTTACCAACATACAGTGATAAATGAAATTCAGAGTTTGAGAAGGAGGGTATAGTAGGATTAAGTGCAAACGAAATAATTTGTACATATCAGTGGGGGTATATAATGCTATCGTATCTTGCTTCTCCCTGCTCCCCTCTCCTTGTTGTGCCTCCAGCTACCTTAACTACATCGGACTTTCATTTAACTGCCTTACTTTGTTAATGTAGGATATGTGAAGTATTTCTTTCTGTGGTATTCTGCCTATGCTGCATATGTTACAGGAGAAGACTCAAACTTGGCACACTGCACATACATTAGTACTTTAACGCTTTCCTACCTACCCTGGAAATTAAGGCCAAGAAATATAATTAAAGCATTGCTTTGCATATAAAGAGCTGATATTACTTCTTTTGATGCCTTCTGAAGCTGATTGCACAGCTTAGTTATGTAATAGAAGCTGATTATAAAGGCTTATGTGTAATATACATATTTTCGTGGAAATCTGGAATGACAGAAATAATCACCAGTAGGTCTGTCTTCTGAATTATTCATATATGAAAGCCAAGTTTTCTTTGTCTCTTTGTTGGGCACAAATCTTTTTTTATCTTATTCTGAATATGGTGAATATCGTGTTGAAGGCAAGAACAAAATTAGAGGATCTTGCATTGTTGAAGTGTCTGAAGAGGGTCATTACCCCAATGCTTTTTATTTGAAATATGCCAGTAAAACATACAAATGGGTGTACTGACTTAAACCGAAGTCTCCTGTTGGCAATAGGATAGTGACTTTCACTGTCATGAGACAAAGTCCCTGGAATACTCTCTGAGCCTGTGGTGGTTTTTGTTTTCTATAGCTTGGAGGAGTTTTGTCAAAAGAAAGAAACAAACAAAAACAACCCAGTTGCTTTTTAAACTTACAAAACTTCTCAGGTCTGTTGCAGGTACTTGAGCAAGGAAATTCACAGGATAACAAATAGTGGGGAGCGCCCTCTGGGAATTTGCCACATACTAGCTTCATTTAATGTTCTTTGGTTTTTAAATTGGAAGAAGCACTGAAGAACTGTTCTGTCTCCATTTTCATGCTGTTCATTGTCTTAAAAATTACTATCATATCTCAGTTATCTTCTGGATTGAGGAGCCCAAGCGTCTTAATGGTTCCCCAGATTAATTTGTTCCATGTTCGTCCTTCTCAGTAACTTTGCCATTTACACCCTTTTTGTGGTAAGAGGAATCAGAAGTGCCCAGAGTATTGCAGATGTGGTTGCTCCATCAATTTATACCAGGGCATGATGTTCTCTGTTGCTGCTGCCGCTGAATAATTTTGTCCATAGATTGTGTATAGGTAGCAGAGTACAGTGGATCTGAGCAGATTCCCATGAAACACTCCTGGGCAATGTCTTTTCAGGGTGAGTGCTGCCCATTTCTTTTGCTTTGGTTTTCTGTCTTTCATAAAGTTGTCTGTCTAGGTAAGAACATTCCTCTTGTGCTCTGGTAGCTTTGTGTCTTTAGAAGTTTTTTGTGAAGGACACTGAAATATGCTTATTTTGTTAATCTTGCCTGATTGGATTTCTAATTTGCTTTTCTCGTGTGCAGAACCTTCTTTCAAGGTTTGTCAATCATGACACCACTTTAGAAACGCTTTCAGTCTTTTGCAATATGTTCTGTTTGTCTGTGTAGTCATTAATGATGGCTTTGAGAATTCCTCCCACATTATCTACTGTAGTTTAGAGGCTTGCTTTTGTACTTACTCACGTTTTCTGAAAGGGTACTGTCCCATTAGTCGTGTTAGTCTTTTGTTACAATAGAAGTTTGAGCTGAGAAGTGGTATTACTAGTTTTTGTGTCTTTTCTAGATTGTTCTGTAAGTCTTTTGGGGCATGATTTACTGGGTTTTGGTTTTTTGGGTTTTTTTTTTTTTTTTTTTTTGGCCTGTCAAAATTATTATTTTATAATTGCAATAGGCTGATTTTTTTTAAAAAAGGGTTTTTTTTCTTCTGATAGCCTACATTATCCTTTTTCTCAGCCATGTGGTTTTCACTTGTATTTTCTCAAATACCTTGATAGGTGGTGTGCATCAGTTTACCCTTCAGTAGAGTGCTGTTAAATAGTGCTGAGCTTTTAATTTATATGACATTTTGCGAAAGTTTCATGAGTTTTCATTGTTTCCAGTTTTAAAATTGAGCACAATGCTAGTGAGAACACTTCAACTTCTGTTATTCTGGCAGCAGTGCGAAATCTAAATACATTGTGCCAGAACACCACTTCACCATCTTTATGAAGTTGATTGGTGTGCTGATCCAAGCAGTATCAGGATTTACTTCTCCTTATGCTTCTCTAAATGTGAACTATATCACAATTCGTTGGGCAGTGTGCACCAACCAAGTTCTCACCCACTCTGTGAGGTCTTGATGTTTGCCATTGATGGTGTTTTTTGTACCTGCACCTTCTGATTCCTTTAATGTGTTACTGCTGTTGTTAGCATGTTGTGAGCTGTAGTCTAGTTCTTGTCTAGGCACAGAATTTCAGCCTAGAATTTCTTAAGCTTCTGAAGCCTTCTTCCGCCCTGTTTGGTGTGGTTAAGGTCCTCATTTGACTTGACTCTAAAGTGGTGTTGTTCAGGTCTTTATGACTGAATGGATTCGATGACCCATTGTTTGTAAGAGGAGTTTAGGTGGCAAGCACAGTTGCAGATACATACTTTTGCATGTCCACAGTCAGAAGTAATCCTGCTCCTGTGATCTGTCACCTTTCTGCTTAGCAGGCTTGGAATCACTCTGCAGTGCTTTTGTCTTCCTCTCATCTTCCTTCTGTTCCTGTTTGTAAAGGAATGTACGCTTTGTCCAAGAGGTGTCCTAATGGTGGTTTGCAGGTGGGGAAGACCCAACTATGGCTTGGCCATGCTCCAGTCTTGCTCTTTTGCTTGTACAAGACTCTTCCATAGCATTCAGTTAGTCTGGGGGTGTTTGGTCACTTCCCTAAGTTCCCCATTTCCTGTAGTTGCTAGTTCTCATTTTTTCCTTAATAATTGTTTCATAACTTATGAACCAGTGCTCTCCCTCACCAAAATGGCAGGTCAAGATGAATTTAGCTTTTATGCTGCATCTCTACAGTATTGTATTAATTTAATAATTTAATAAGGTGTATGTGTTTTAGAAAGCTATGTAACTGCTAATGTGGGTACATTCACATCAGTGTAAAAGGTTAGAGGAATGATTTTTGCTATCGAAAGTATGTTTTACACTAGTGTAATTACAATTGTGTAGCTTGTAACTCTAGAGACGATTTCTAAAATGATTCTGCTAATAGCGCATAATCAATGGAGTGACAAGTCTTCAGTGAAATTCTGAAGGTCACTGAAGAAAAAAGATCATTAACAGCATAACTGCTAAAGCTCTGTTGCCTTTGGATTAATGTCCTTTACCTTCCGAAGAATTCTTCCTTTTCCCCTGGGTTTGTCTTCTAGCCTTTCTGTTTGGTTATCATTTGATGTGGCTTCTCTGAAGCTATACAAACGACACATCACCGCCACTACCCCACCATCAAATTTTTTAGGTTAGATGGGACCTTTTGAGATCATAGAGTGGCTTTGGCTGGAAGATACCTTTAAAGATTGTTTAGTCCAAACTCTTCCTTTAGGCAAAGTTGTCTACAGCATGTTGTCCAGGACCATGTCCAGTTAGGTTTTCAGTATATACTCTCTCTATATATACATGCACACACATATATACAAACCCTCTATATATGTATATGTATACACTCAAATATGCACACAAAATATATACTTAAATATGCACACACGACTTGAATATATACACACAATATATATATTCAAATACATGCATGCACTGAGTGTGTTTATGTCATTTATTAGGTGTTGGATAATGGGTCAAAACTCCTTTGCCTTCAGTAAGAGCACCATGTAGGTGTCCCTTTTGTACACAGCTTCTTATTTTTGTAGAATTTGTAGGAACTTAATTATTTTTGAGTCTCCAAACCCTTTATTAAATTTACTTGAAATTGGTCAGCAAGTTTAGAAGTTAAATGTGACAAGTGAACAGATGTGGCACTGCCTCGTTTCCTTGGAGACTTAGACAGTCCAGGTTAAAAATGTCTCTATTTTTGTGTTCTCATTGCATTACCAGACTAATGTAGCATGAAGCTGCTCAACTGTGCTGGGAAGTTAAGGCCTGGAGTCTGCTGTTTAATGTGTATTGTATGAGTGGTGTTATTCCTTTCCACTGATGAAAGCAGTGTATGTAAAGTCTGTCCTGGAAATTGTTAAAATACACCTTTCTTAAATGTAAATGATAATGTTATAAGACAGTGTATTTTCTAAACCTCCTATTTGATTTAGGAATTCCTTCCCCCTGTCAAAGAAGTCTTCGTATTTAAACAAAATGTGTTGGGTTCCTTTGTCACTTGTGAACCTTATTTTTATATTTTAGCCTTGTAAGAGTTCACTGCAGTCAGTGAGAGTGTTTTTTATCAGATACAGTTTCCTGAGAGCATATCTGTTACATCTCAGAGGAGTGCAGAAGTGGTAGAAGTAACTTCGTACAAGCACATCAACCTCAGCTCAACAGAACAGCAGCTCCACAAGGGTTTGTGTCTTAAACAGTAAATAAAGCTGTTAGGTACAAAAAAAGATTAATGTTGTGACTACTCATCTTGTCCTTGGCTTATTTTAATTCTTAATTAAAAAAAGCTCCGAACCTTCCCATAATTAAGGCAGCTTCAAAGAAAACCTTGTAAATCCAGAGACCTCATGAAGCCTCTGGGTATGTTTAGGCAAAAAGTGACACTCTATAGAATTTTACAAGTAGCAGTTGTGGTAGACTGTGGCATGAAAGGAAGACTTTTCCAGAGGATGAAAGATACCTTTGTACATCAGATAGCGTAGTGGCCATGCAAAGTGTCATTCTGATGAGTGGCAGCTTAGAACCTGGTACTGTTTCGTTTATGCATGAAAGCCATGGTTAAGCTTTGGATCTTCAATACTCCTTGGTAGCAGGGGGGAATATTCTGTCTCCCTCACCTAAGCCGTGAAATGGGAGGAGCAGCTCTGCAGCAGATAATGTCACTGGAAGTGTGCAGGCTAAAACTTCATGTAAGGAAACCCTGCCTTGCCTGCTGCGGTGAGCTATTAGACTGCTTTCTGTGAGTGAACAGCATGTGACTTGCATAGTGTTTATTATTTTTGAAGTATTTCTCAAATAACATGGTTAGCTTTAAGTGATGACTGTTTATGGGGAAAAAAAATAACAGGCAGTAAAGGCAGCTAGATACGCATCTGCCAGAAGTGTACAGTACAAAGAAGACTGCATTTAAAAATGCCCAATTTCAGTAGTAGAAGTGTATTAACTATTGGACTTAAAGCCAGACTATGAAGTGCTGGCTTGACAACTGCACCTTTTTTTTTGACTTCTCTATCCTTTTTTGTCTTTCTAGTCTTCCCCTTCCTCGTAGTCTACTGCCCATGTCAGGTGAGTGCAACTGGGATGAAGTATTAAATTAGTAGTCTGAAATGTATGTAATGACAGGAACGTGGCATGGATGGAGTTAGGTGGCAAACTTGTTTCTGGTTTGTAACAGTATTTTAAACTAGCGATAGCCCACTAGAAATGTTAGTCAACAATTGATGGGAAAACCAAAAGAGAAGTGTGGTAACTGCATTATGGTTTAGGTGTGCCTTGACATGAGTTTAGAAAGGTATTTCAGGTACCAGACAGAGTCTAGATGTTGCTTAGTGGAATAGATAAGTCTGCATTAAGCTTTCACACACAGAAGGCTCCTAGCAATGAAGGCTGCTTGAAATCTACCCTTAGTGTCTCTCCTTTATTCTTCGCTGTGTGGGTAGTTTGGGTATATCCATCCTGGAGGAAACATTGCTCTTACTGAATGAAAACTGAGAATTGAATAGAGCAAATTCACACTTGGATTACCTGAGTTTTACCCATAAGGACATTTCATCCTGGATTTCTGACATGATGAGGTGGAGGTCAGATGCGTGCTCTCTGTGTGTCAGCTGACTTGTCAAATGCATCTTCTTTTCCCTGAAGTAATTTCTGAAGCTATTGGCCAATTGTCAGATTAGAAAGAAAAATAGAGTTCCCAAAGCTGCTAGATTTCCTGTTCTGTGACTGTTGAAAGTATGAGATAAACCAGCACTTTTTCCCTGTGGAGAGGGAAATTGAACCTGTATCCTGTTCCATATAGTTGCAGCCAGCTGACTGGTCATCGTACAACTGGTAGATCTATTACAGGGATGTCATGGGATGTGGGAGAGGAAAGCTGACCTAAGGGGTTGTGCTGTGGACATTCATGGTATAAAGAAGACATGTTTGCTGGAGGACGAGTTCTGTTATTTTACTGCTTATGCTATGGCATGGTTACACAAGTTCTACTTAAACAAAAGAGTCTTTCCAGAACTGATTTTAGGTACTGACAGCCCTTTCCATTTTGCCTTAATCCACAATAAACTGAGAGGATTTACAGCCTTGAAGTCATCTTGCTGTCTATAACAGTCTCACACCTAGCTTAAATTACTTTACATTTGTGCTTACATTATAAATGGATGGCTTATAATGTGAAGTGGGTAGAAAACATTGTGTTTTCTGATACAGCACACTTTTTCCTATGATACATGACAATGAAGTTACTTTGGGTAAGGTTTTAAGAGAACTGATGGTATACTTAAAGGTGTATTTAAATAATTTTTACATAGAAATATATTACCATTAGAATATGGTTTCATTACTAATACAGATGTTATTAGCTGTTGTGTGTCCTAAACAATAAAGTCAACTGGGAGGCGGGGCAAACCCTTTCTGTAAAGGGTAATTCATGGGACAGAACACTTTCCTAAAAATAATTCAACTTTTCATAATTATACATCCTCTAACATGTTATATTTTGACTGTTCAGCACAGGAGATGGATTCTGTCATTATGTCTCCAAGTGCTTTTTTTACTTTTTGAAGCAAAGTGATACCCCATCTCATGTTTTTGTAGGTAGCAAAACCTACAAAAGTGATATCCCATGTCATGCTTTGTAGGTTTGTTTCTGGATATTCTTTTCCTGTATGCATGTGAAGGTTTTTGTGCAGGCTGCTTCTTACTGTTTGCATTTCTGAGACAATATTGTTCTGTTTCACCTTTTGTTAATAAGATAGTACTTAGTTACAAACATAGTAGGGCAAAGAATTGTGTTTACTCATATCAGAAAGCATTGTTATGGTTATCAGTAGATGCAAAATTAAGAAGATAGAATAAACCTTGGGAGACTGGAGAAGAATATCAACTCTCATCCTTTAAATTCCTTACTGGGGTAATTTCCTTGCCCCTGTTTGCTTAGGGGACAGTGATAGCAACAGATTTCACAACAATTGTCAGTAATTATTAAACCCATAGAAGTTGTGTCAGCTTACTCCAGTAGTGTATTTAGTTCTGCTTTATCTTTGTGGAGGATTGTTATACATTATGCTGAAAAAGAATTAGGTTTGAGATCTGAGGTTTGGGATGATTTGGTTAGGGTTATTTTGGGGTTTTTTTGGGGGGTGTTTGTGTGTTTTTTTTGGTGTTGCTTTTTCTTCTTCTTTTTTTTTTTTTTTTTTTTGTTTTTACAAAAATGTTGCGTTATCTGTTACCCCATTTTAAACTGCATGCTAGGATCGGTGAACATATTCTGTTTATTCTTCCAAACATGTTATTACTGTTACTCTTCAGTGCTTGTCAAGCAATTGGAGTATTTTTGGGGTTTGAAGTATTTTTGTAATTTTTTTTTCTTTCCCTGTAGGGCAGATATGTAATGTTAACATAAATTCATTGGGTTTCTTTAACTCATTTAACAAATTTGACTTAAACCTTAATAAAAATTTGTCTTCAGGTTAAGTATCATATGTCATTTATAATATGCTTTAATTTGCACTTAGCAATTACAGCTCTGCTTGGAAAGGGAAGGTTGATTTGATTAATCACACTTGAAGACTGTTATAATGAATAAAAAGGAAAATGGTTTGACTTGATTTCTGACATAATTGCTTCATTTGGATTGGCATCGCTTTCCGCCTGTTGTTAAGAAAAGGGGGACTGATTTCATAAAAAAGAATTGTGAAACTGATTAACCAGTGCTGAAGTTGATAATATTTAAATACAGTTTTATGTGAAGATCAGTGAAAAGAGAGGAAGACTCTCTTTTCAGTACCACTGCTGTAGTGCATACTTTTTTTTTAATCTTAACCCCTCAATTACTACTGTAACCTTGCAATAAGTTGATTTCTATTATTGTCCCTGCACATAAGTAAAGGAAAGTATATTTGAAGGAAAGGGAAAGTAACTTTTTGCTTTAATTATTTTAACATTTTAGAACAGCTGGTTTTTGTTGGTCTGTAACAATTTCTTTCTTTGTAATGGTTTCTGAATAAAATTAGGTTTGTCCAACTCTGGTATTTATGGGGCAGAGTCCCAGTTTGAAGTCTGTATTCCATTTGCAGCTGTCTTGCAACATCCATCTCCTCAACTTCTGTCTGTCTTCTTTTCTTCCCATGGTGCTTGAATAAGTAAGTTCCTTGATGCTCACAGTTGCATACTTATCGTCTTGTTTGGAAAGTGAGAATGTCCTTTTCTGCTACTAACCAAGTAATTGTGCTAATTGTGTTGAAATATTGTCTTCTAATTTAATTTTGGCTTGAAAAGAAAGAGATGTTGCATTTCAAAATAATTGCAATCCAAATGTCTGTAAGCTTTTAGGTGTTTTAATTTTGGGGGTTTTTTGGGGTCCTTGCTTACAAAAGAGAAGAGCCTTTTTGTGCTTACATGTCAGCTTGTTTTGCTGTTTACACCCCGTTTCTTCCTCATTGCTGTATATATTTCAATGACTGGGGAGTACTGGTCTTGCAGGTGTGCACTGCAAGCAGGCAGCTTTGGAACAAACCCTTTGATCATGACCTATCAGTAAAAACCAATTTGGCAGAGTTCTGGCTTCCTAGGCACACAAAATCTACTCTCCAAGTTCTTTTGAGTGATTTGTCTTGCTGCTGAATCTTCCTTCTTAGTGAAAACCCCTCAATTGTGTTAATTCTCTTCTGATGCACTTCTCATCCCTTACACTGTTCTCTATATTTAACAGCTGCCTTTGCTTTTTAAAGTGAGAGTTGGTAACTGTTTAGTTTGAGCCTCAATATGAATTTTCTCAACTGTGTTGTACTTTTGTAGGTCTCCAGTATGCGGTGAACAACATCTGTTATCTTTTCCAACTATTCTTACTCCAACAATAATTTTCATGGGTAGGCAATATCAGTGCCAGAGTCATTCTCTTGTAATAACTTCTGGAACAGCCACAGAGTCAGCTAGTAATTGCTGAGTGGGATACGAAAACAGCCCAGGAGCTGCTTTCAGGGCCAGTGTCTCTGTGGCCTGGTGATCTGAGTCTTCAGCTGAATATCTGCTTCTTTGTGGGAGAAATTCCTGTTGCTGTTCTGCTGCTCTGTAGGGAAGGGATTGAATCCTGGGTGGGTGTGTTTTATCTTTTTTTCCCTTGTTCCTCTCATGAGATCGCTCTGTTCCAGATCTTCAAGTTCTGCTGCCTAGCAAAGGCAACTTCAGAAACCTGCTCACATTGTGTGGCTCCTGCTCTACCGCCCATAGCCTCTGTTAGGCTAAGACCTGTCACCTTTGACTGACAAATAAGAAAACATGTGAGCCCATTAGGCATGCTCTTTTTTTTGGCTTGGGCATGGGTGCTGTCATGCCTGACTATGTATGCTGTGTGCTGGTCTCTGTGGTATAATGGTGGCAGGTGTTCACCAAAAACTGGAGGAGATCTAACAGTGGTGATCTCCCTCATCTGTGAGTGCATTTACAAAGTGGTGTTTGTGTCACCTGTACAAAAGCAGGACAGGTTTTGCCATAAGCATTACCTATATTTTTTTATTCACATCTTGTATATTGTACTGCTCTAAAGCATAGGTTGGACAGTAACTGCAGTGCAGTACATACTGTGAATGCTCTAAGCATTTTGTTGCTTTGTACTCCATCCTTCAATGTCTTTCAGATGAAGACTAATTAACTGTATAATGCTAGAAGCATTTCAATATGGCTGCCTCGAAACCCTGAGTTAAAAGTCAAGATGCTGATCCTAATTTTACACTCTTGCTTCCATCTGGACAAAGATGTAGTGAACTGGAGAGTGGGGACAAGATTAAAAAAAGAATCTCTGGCAATAGAAACTCTTTCTCATGAAGGGAGAAAGAGAGATAGGCCACAAGACACTTGTTTCAATTTTACACATTTGACATCATGAGTACCTGTAGTCCAATAGATCAATGTGCTTGACCTTGCAGAGGTGTGAAGAAGCCTAATTGCTTCTAAGGAGGAAGTTTTGCCATTCAGTGCATGTAATTGTCAACTACTGCAATGAAAAAATGATTGATTTATGTCCTGTCTCTGCAAAAGATTTAAATTATTCATTATTGGGTAGTTTAGGCGTGCTGTATGTCTTCCAAATCTTGTCAACCAGTGTTTTTGGCTATGACCTGAAGAGGTGGAGTGTAACAGTATTTTGGTTCCTGGTAAAAACTAGGGGCTTCATAATGCATGATCGCTGTCAGCAAAACCAGCAATATGTGGTGTAAATTGTTAATGAATGTGATTTCTGAATATTTATAGCAGTTTACCTGACCTTCCCAACAAATCTGTGCATGAGCATCTCTTAAGATGGTGGGATGAGGCATATCTCCTGAGTATTGGGGGAAAGCCTTAAAGTCCAGTTTGATGAAATAGTTGGTAATAATGGATTGTTAAAAAAAACCCAAACAAACAAAAAGAACCCCCAAAACAAAACAGAAGCAAACTCACACCCCTCCCAACCCCAAATCCCACCTTCTGCCCCCTCTCCCACCAAACAACCTAAAATGAAAATCCATGAACAGGAATTAAGGAAGTTGTTAGCCTAATTCTGCTCCCACTAAAATTGGTCCTAAAATGGTCTTCACCTATGGCATGCTACCATGCTATTTAGAGAAAAAACTACCAGTACTTGGCAAAACTTCTAGAAACAAAAGATGTGAAAAAGAGGTGTGGGAACAGAACACAGGTAGAGCTTTGAGTGGGACGGGCAAAAAAGAAAAGGGATCTTAATGTACTGAATTTGGTGTCCAACCATACAAGCTCATACGCGATCCCATTCCTGTGACTGTGCAGTTGTTTGTGAAGGGATATGAAGCATGAATGACAGTAAAGAAAGAACCCTGCATGTTTTTTTTTATCCTTGAAGACCACTTCTTGTAGATCTTCTGAAGAATGCATAGTCTATCAGAACTGTTGTATGGACAGTAGTGACAGTGGTAGACTAAGAGATGTTGATTAGGAGATGCTAATTGCTGTTGATTATAGACATTGTATGAGCCAGTGAGAATAGATATTAAGCTTGCTTCTGGCCATTTGGTGTCTTTGTGAAAAAATGTAACTATGAAGAAGAGCTGTTAATTGTGAATTTGCAACAGCATAAATCACAGAGAAAAATGCCTTATTGGCTATGAATAATTATAACTCCTAGATTCATGCCTGAGGAGTTTGTAGCTATGATGGGGGCAATCACAAGGAAAGTGGAACCACCCCCACCGAGAACTCTCTGGTGTTTTTAAAGAGGTTATTACATCTAGTAAAAACTGACACCTATTTATTTGCATTCTTCTCTTTACTGCTTAGTAAATAGTGAAGAATTAAGTAGGAACCTTGAGAGGTGCTTGCAAAATCCTTTATTTATTGATATGCTTCTTTATTTTCCAGGTACAATCTAAAATTATATAGTTATGACTTAATCACTGAACTGAAAGTGAGGTGAAGTTTTGCTATACCAGTTGAATTCAATTTTAGGTAGTTTTTGAACTTGGTTGGACTGACTGGGTTGGATAATTAGGTTTTCAAGTAGCATAAATAGAAGTGTAAGTAATGTTAAATGTGAAGGCTGTGTCAGTTGGCAATAAAATGCCATGTCCAACTTCCTTGAAAATATTATCTTGCAGTGCCTTTGAAATTCAAATGTTTTTTGCAACGACGTGTTAGTCAGTTTGTGCTGGGAGATTTGCAGCTTCAGGAACAATTATGCTATTCTCTGTTCTTCACATTATAAATGCATGGAAGAGGCACATCAGTAACCACCTTTAGATATCATCAGTAGCTATTCAGACTCAGTACTGAAGTCTTCAGCCTTTGCATTTTGTCTGGCTTTTTAGTTCCTATACAGTTAGTTTACACTGAAATTGTGGATGAAAAGGATATAAAGACTTTGGGAGACAAATGTAAATGCAAGATACTCTAGTTGGTTATTGAATAAGATAAATAGCAGCCACACTGAGAATTGGTCTGTTGTCAAGCATATTGTAATTTAAAAACTTTGTCACTTTACTATATTCCTGAATAATCATCTTATGGGAACCTAGTTCATTAGGAATTTCATATTAAGATACTTCGGTTGTATATTTTGGTGAAATGAAGAACAAACCCAGATGTTTCAAAACATTTGGAACATAGGAAACACTGGGATTTTTTTTTTTATTTCCCCACCGTTGGTGTCTTTTATGATTTTGAACTTCTGTCTAAACTACTTAAAGAGAAATGCATCATCTTTACTGACACTTACTGTTACATAACAGATGTGAGCTAATTTGTACCTAACTAGTTGCTAGGTGACTGTTTAAAAGGATAGCCTTGCTTAGCTTGCTATAGGAATTATGTGCTTGTTTGCATAGTAGAAATGAAAAACATACCAGTGTTAGGAGTAAGAAGTGTTGAACCTGTAAATACTCTTGCAAGCAAATGTTACCCATTTATCATTGCCATGACTGCTGATGCGTAACACCTCCCCATTCTTCAAGAAAATATTTTCCTCCTCGACTTAATTAAAAACTGAAGTTATTTCATATATATATGAGCTACATTTTATATTCTGTAAAAGTAAGCATGTGTGTTTGAAAATCTTTGGATTTTTTTCCCTTCACTTAAAATTACTGAAATTTGGATTATTTTTGTGAATAACTCAAGCATCAACCCACAAGCCTGTATAATGACCCCATGCTTGGTAGTTCTTGGCTTAAATAGTACGCAAAAGGTAATCTACCATACTGAAGTCTTTCGGCTACCTACATTCTCCTGTCTTCATTGACATACAGGTCAGAGGTATGTCACAAATTATAACATGTATGTAAACAAAATAGTTTTCAGTAAAATAAAATTTCTAGGTATTTAAGAAATCCTGTGGAAATTCTTTCTTTATTCACTTGTTCCCCAAAAGATTCAGCATGTAAAATACAGGTGGTAATCACAAGGGTCACAGCTTTATAAATTGGGCAATAGAACACGTTAGAATGTGAAAATGTGTTTTTTATCAGCAGAAACCTGGACACTACTATAGGGGGAAAAATAAAGAACTAGTTCACCATTATACTTTGAATATAAGTTACCCCCTTATCTCATTTGTTCATTTACATTTATTTATTAGCCTGTCTTTACGGTCAGATGTTTTGAAAAATAGTTCACACTTAGCTAAACAGGAACTATGTGAAATCTGCTTTTGGGCTGAGCAAGCTTAATATGTTAATCTTGGCTTAATTTAATTTGTTCTAGTGGTAGCAGTGAATTTTTAAATGGTTCATTTGATGCTTAATTATTGTTTAAGGGATTTAGTATACTTTGAGAACACTCAGATTGGTGTCAAGTGCAAAGCCAATTCATCAGGGTACATTTCTTGTCTTTCCACTATGTAGGATGTGAGCAACAGTAGGAGGGAAAACGTGGTGTATTGATTGCTTAGAGACAGTGAAGGTTTCTCCTAAACAGCCTATCAGGTCATGATATGTTTTATTTCCTGTGATGTAGTGTGAGGGGCATAGTCAGTGAATGCCTCAAGGTGGTGGTCTTTATTGATCCCTTAGGAGGCTGTGGGAGATGCTGAACCAATGTCAGAATTGGGAATATTTGCATTTTTAGTTACAGAAAAGATTTCCAGTTCTAAATGAATTCAGTGTTTTTTCAGGCAGCCTTGTTATGGAGTCCTTATCTGATCATAGAGACAGCACAGAACCTGTTACAATTTCCCTGTTAGATGGTGAAGTACTGCAGAGAGTGATGCACAAGTGAAATTACACAGTTGCTCTGAAATCTTGTTTGCCATGCTTCTTTGAGAGGAACATCTTTGGTATTCCCATTAATCCATTTTCCCAGAGGCTTATTCTGAGCTTGGACTACTCAGGGGGTTCAAATAGTTGCATGGGGAAGAAGGGGAGTGGATGGCTCATCCTTAGACATTTGTACAGCTGCACTTCCTGCAAATATGATTCTGATAATACCTTTGTCCCATCCTAAGCTAGCATGTCTGTTCTTCCCCAATATTCTGTCCTTACTCAGGGTCATCTAGTGTATTGGAATGATGCATGTGGTACAACATCTCCACATCTCTACAG
This sequence comes from Coracopsis vasa, assembly GCA_026283785.1. Classification (NCBI taxonomy): domain Eukaryota; kingdom Metazoa; phylum Chordata; class Aves; order Psittaciformes; family Psittacidae; genus Coracopsis; species Coracopsis vasa. Next base: position 22,165 of record JANHGB010045323.1, on the reverse strand, counting down.
TGAACCTCAGAACAGTTCATACTTCTTTGTATTTAGGAAAACTCGCAGTTAATTTGGTGGCTCTCAGTTGGAAAAGCTGTGCCTCCAGGTGTAAAGTCATGGTGGGGAGTTGCTTGTTGTTGAGTGAAGATGAGATTTGAATCCAAGCGGTAGGAGGTAGGTTTGTATTTTCTACTGAAATTACCTTCAGGTTACGCCATGACAGGACTACAAACTGAGAAGCAACACACCTGTTCAGCAATGTGAGGGTAGTGTACCCCATTAGTAAGACTTGTTCCTGAGTAGTAGTGGAATGAAATCAGGGCTCATTTGCTTTCATGGTGCGGTTTCAGTAGTACCTCTACATGTGCTCCAGTCTTGTGATCTGACTGAGAGCTTTAACAGTCACAGTTATCACGCTACGAGCAGCTACATTACAGTTTGGCACACCCAGCTGAGAGTAATCGTGGCAGGTTTTTATCAACAGCTTTGTACCTCTCAGGTAAGTAAGTCCTCAGCACTGATTTCAGTGTTACCTGTTGGTGCCCCCTTTTTTCTCATCTTCTTCCTCTGAAAACATTGCTAAAATCTCTTTTGTCTAGAAAAAGAAATGAAAGCAAACCCTGCCTCTTCAGTGCTTTGCTTTTTTTTTTTAACCTGGTATGCTGTCAAGTCCTATCTGTAAGATAAATATACCTGTATTTATTTTCTCAAGATGGCACTTGCAAGTAAGTCATATATCCTTGAGATTTTAATGAGAAATAGTTATCCTTTCCAGCTTAGATTTACAGTAGGGCCAGTGGGCAGTATTTACTGTTCAGTGTTCTTACATGCGGTGTTATGATATTTATTGTTAACTCAGGATCGAAGTGTTTTCTGATATAAACAGCAGTCACTGGTGCATGTCTTCTTTAGTTTTATGTAACCACCATTTAAAAAAAACTTAATTTGCCCATTTTTCCCCGTCCAATAATTTAATTTGAGTTTGAGATGCATATTATTTCAAACCCTGTACAAGTTTCTTCATTTAATTCTGTTTACGTTGTTGGTGTCTTATCTTCTAAAAATCAGTAGGCAAGCTAGTGGTCACAATGATATGTAAGGGATGTTTTGCTTTATCTGTTCCTGTCCACCTGTCCGGAACCCTTTTGCTTCACCATTCAAAACTGAGTCAACAGAAGTAGTTGCTTCAGTGCTCAAACTAATCTTTTGTCCTTGAAGTACTTCTTCAGTAAGATTCTTGGAGCAGTGAGCTGAAAATGTTTTAAATGGCTTTGTTGAATGAAGAGTTCTGAGTGCTTATCAGCTCCCAGTTTTGATCTGTTTAGATACTCTTTGTGCCTTTTTCTGTCTGAAGAGTGGAGAAAATCCAAAGGAAAATCAGGGATGTCAGGTGATCTTTGGACACTACCTTTTTTGGTTTTGTGACTACCAGTCTGGGACCTTCTTGTGCTGTACAGTGTGTGGCTGTCTTTCCCATAATATTTCTGTGGAATGGCAAGGTCTGACTTAGACTGCATTCTAAGGAAGTCTGCTTGAGTCTCCCTTCCTTTCTGACATATTGCAACTCTACTTTGTGGACATCAATCTAAAAGGCTGGCTGTTTTTGTCCTGAAAAATATGTCAGTTCTCTACTGAAAAGCTGAATTCTGTAGGTAAAACCTCACTTTTCCTCAGACTCTGCTGCTCACTGATGTGAAACAGTCCCTCTGCTATGGAAAAGGGATGCAGTGCAGTTTTATATACTCACTTTTCCAATTTCAAAATTGAAGAAGATTGGAAGGTTGCTTGCTTCCCAGTTAGCAGATCTGTTGAAATATTTCAAGACATCCTATCAGATGGTTTCAAGTTGGCTGCTCAGCCCTGAAGAGAAGTTTTGAAGCACCGAGAATTAGTGCAAAGACTTGAGAAAGTTGGCTTTTCCCTTTAAACACTAAATTTTGCTTTTCCTATCCTGGTAACCGAAAAATATTGCTAATTTTGGTCTCTAAACAGATCAACTCTGCTCCTATGAAATGTTTTTATTATTTACCAGCAGTGTGGTGCATTTAATCTATTAGAAATCTTAATTTGAATCTGTGACACATCTGCACCTTTAATGGGATGTATTAATTTTTCTTTTCACTTTGGCAAGACCTTTCTCTTACTTTAATGTGCCAATTTACTTCAGCAGCTCCATTATCAGGACATGTAGTACTGATGTTTGTTAGGATGGCTGCTTGTGTAAGTTGTGAGTAATGTTGCTTTGCTTTCCCTCTTGCAGGTGCAGTTAAGATACACCATTAATTTTATTCACTCCAACATGGTGATACTAGGTTATAAACATGCAAATAAGGTTTGTCTGCCTTTGTCTGTTCCTCTTAGTAGCAGAAGGTAACAGATTCCCTTTCCTCTCCTACAGCTACTACATGATTCCATGTGTTCTTTTTAGCAGGTAGGACTTCTAAACGCGGATGGCAGTGGTGCAGACACAACTTGAAATGCTAACACCGAAGTTCAAAAGCTAACCCCAAATCATGACAATGATTTCTGATTCCTGATATGAAAAAGCTGTTTTCTTTCTTTTTCCTTCTAGCGTTGTTTCTATGCACTGATTACTGCATTGACCATTGTGATGCTCAAGAATTTTGCACTGTGTAAGAATTAATATTATCCTTATGATTTCATTATTAATGTCTGACTCTCAGACGGTGCTTGCTTCGCTTTTCTCTTGATACAACTTTTTTGCATGTATTTCTTTTTCTATATGAAAGTGCATGTTCAATTATGATGGGGAAATAACAACCTGTTCCAATAAACTTTTACACCTTAAAATACTCTTAAATCTTCAACTATTTTGTTTTCAAACCGTCAGAAAACCAAAGTCATAAAGTACAAGTGATTTTACTTTCATAACTGGATAAACATATCAATAATTTAAGTGCATAATGAAATGTTTAACATTACAGTCACAAAATATTTGTGCAAAGTGTACTTTTTCATTGTAGGATTTGCTTTTTGGCTAAATGCAGTATCCATTTCTATAGCTATTATTTTAAACACTGATATTGTCTTTCTTAAAAGTGTCAAACAATGCAGTGTGTATCGATTGGAGATTGATAATCCATTTTGATGATTAATGTGCTGCTCTGGCAAAATTTTGGAAACTAAGAAAGAGTTCAGCCTCATGACAACATAAATATTTCAATTTTGGGGCAGAATTTTTCCCGTGAGCACCTGCTCTGGTGTGTCCCAGCATTTGCTGAGTTGACTGCTGAGAAGATTGTCCATGTGCTGGTGAATCCCAGTGTTCTGCTAGCCAGGACCCTTATGCCATGGGACACATGTGATGCTGCAGACCATTTGCTCAGACAGAGTAGACCTGCCTGGTTGGGCAAAATCATGGAGTGATTGATAGATTGGTATGGGTAGGAGTGGAAAGATCATCTAGTTCCAGTCCCCTGCATATCATGGAATGGTTTGGGTGGGAAGGGACATTAAAGATCATTAGGTTCCAGCTCCCCCTGCCATGGGCAGGGACACCTTCCAATAGACCAGGTTGTTCCAAGCTCCATCCAACCTGGCCTTGAACACTGCCAGGGATAGGGCATATATTGCTGTAAATGTCTCATGACAGTGGACTAGTCAGCAGGACTAACACTGATTTCCAAACAATAATAGCTCTCTTTTGCATTTATGAGTCCCTCAGCTGGAGTAAGCTGTTTGGTAACAGCAAAAAGCCCAGCAAGGTGGCTGTTTGGTTTCAGATTTTCTAAGAACTATTAATATTCTGTAAATAAAAGGGGCTTTAAAGGAGGGAATACTTTCTGTTAAACAAGATGATGTGATTGACAAAAAGAGAGCAAACTTTTGAGAACTGTCTCATCATTAGATCTGTGAATATACCAGTATTTGATGGAGTGTGAAACATGAGATGCCTGTTGCAAAAGAAATCAAAATCTTACTAACGAGTCTGCCTTTTAACATGTTCCTCTAAAAATAAGAAATCTGTGGTATAAAACTGGAACGGTTTCCTGCTTCATTCGTTTTCACCATGCTGCCCATATTCTGGCAGGGAGAGAGGGATGAGTGGTGTTTGGTTGCAGAGAAATGCAGGAGTGGAGAGATGGAAAAGTGTGAAAGCTGAAGTGGTTCCATCCCTTGATCTGGAGCTGAGGGGCTGCGTTCATCCCTGTGACTGTTATTTTGCTTTCACCTGGTACTTGCATGCAGGGCAGTCAGAATTGCCTTGTAGATGTTGGTATTTCTTAGGTAGTGTGTCCAAGTGTGCTGGCAAGAATGCTGTTCTACACTAGGCTCCATTGGTTTTAATAGTTGTCTGTCTATGCAAAGCAAGGTTTTATTGTAAAGAATAAGAAACAGATGCTCAATGCCTCTAAAAGTCTTATTTTATGGCTAAATACCTGTGTCTTGCTAAACTTAGTTTCTCTGACTTAGTATTGAAAAGTATTAGATACGCTGGCCAACACTAGGGAGCTTTTCAGCTGATGGCTTTCAGTTAAATTTACCTGTGTGTATATGTACATGTGTGCAAACATACTTTTTTTGAGAAGTACCTTTGTAATAATTTCATGTCTGTTTTTGGTTTTGGTTTTGGTTTGGTTTGGTTTTTGTGTTTGTTTTTTTGGGGTTTTTTTGGGGTTTTTTTTTGTTTTTTTTTTTTTTTTTGTTTGTTTTTTGTTTTTTTAAATGAAGATGCAGTTCTTCATCCTGGAAGCTGGTAGTCATTTGGCCTCAGACAAATGAGCACTTGGGTAACATCAGTGCTATGTTGCAATGCAGTGAAGCGGGCATGAATACTGAAAGCATGCTGTCATTTCCTCACTTCCGGCTGCAGGTTGCTTCTCAGTGGTATTGCAGCTCTTCTGCTTTTGGGACTCTTAACTAGTTTTAACTTCTCTCCGTGTGCCACTGCTGTGTGCTGCGCAGACATATGCTGGTGGCTAGTGGGGAATCAATCTTCATAACACATCTTGCGCAATTTCAGTATGGCGGTAATGTGTACTGGTGAATTGTATGCCTTGTGTCTTTCTTCTAAAGACAGTTTTACTTACTGCCACTCTGCTTGCTCTGTATACTAGTGTCTGCAGTAGAAAACACTGTAGTAAGCAGTGAGGAACAGGCAAGTATAAGCAACAGAGCCAAAATCTCAGTAGATAGATGTTCAGAGGTAGGTGTTGCAGTCTGTCTTCTTGAGCATCATATATGTTGCAGTTTGCAAAAGATCCAGCTCTTGTTGAAGTATGTCCTGGTTTCAGCTGGGATAGAGATATTTTTCTTCCTAGTAGGTGGTGCAGTGCTGTGTTTTGGCTTCAGTCTGAGGACAACGCTGATAACACTGATGTTTCAGTTATTGCTAAGTAATGTTTAGTTCGATCAAGGACTTTTTCAGTCTCATGCTCTGCCAGTGAGGAGGGGCACAAGAAGCCAGGAGGAAGCAGAGACAGAACACCTGACCAAAACTAGCCAAAGGGGCATTCCATACCACAGCACGTCATGCCAAGTGCATAAACTTGGGGGGAGTTACCCTGAAGGCACAGATTGCTGCTCGGGTCGGGCTGGGTATCGGTCGGTGGGTGGTGAGCAATTGTATTGTGCATCACTTGGGTTTATTGTTTTCCTTTTC
>JANHGB010045323.1:0-10283 GCA_026283785.1 Coracopsis vasa | reverse complement strand
TGCTAACTGTATTCTGGGCTGCATCAAAACAAGCTGACCAGCAGGTTGAGGGAGGTGATTCTACCCCTCTACTCTGCTCTCATGAGACCCCATCTGCAGTGCTGCATTCAGCTCTGGGGCCCCCAACACAAGAGAGATGTGGATCAAGTCTACAGGAGGGACACAAAAATGGTCATAGGGCTGGAGCACCTCTGCTATGAAGGCAGGCTGAGGGAGGTGGGCTTGTTCAGCACGGAGGAGAGAAGGCTCCAAGGAGACCTTAGGGCAGCCTTCCAGTACCTAAAAGGGGGCCTACAAGAAAGTTGGAGAGGGACCTATTACAAGGGCCTGTAGAGCTAGGACAAGGAATAATGTCTTTAAATGCAAAGAGGGTAGATTTAGATTAGCTATTAGAAAGAAATTCTTTACTGTGAGAGTAGTGAGACAGTGGTACAGGTTGCCCAGAGAAGTTGTGGCTGCCTCTTCTCTGGTAGTGTTGAAGGCCAGGCTGGACGCAGCTTTGAGCCTGGTCTAGTGGAAGGTGTCCTTGCCCATGGCAGAACCTTGGAAGGGACCTCAAAGATGTAGATGATCTTTAAGGTTCCCTTCCAACCCAAGCCATTCTATGAATATTTAAAATGCTCTTTACCATACTTGAGGCATAAACAAAGCAACTGGTTGCATCTTTACCTGTGCTTTGTATAATTTCACTCCTTAAGGTACCTTGAGATTTCTTACTATTTGCTACTCTGATCTGCATGAGGGTAGAAAGAAATGCATTAATGTGAAATTTCAGAGAAAAGCGCTCTTCGAACAATGGGATCTCAGTGATGGGTTTGAGATACTTGTGTTCTCATCAAAGAGCAAGTGCTGGTAATTTCCATCCTCAGCTTGGGAGCGGTTGTAGACAGGGCAGTACTCATGGATGGAGGGGGAGATGGCAATCCCAGGGTTGGTTTTCCTTCCTCAGATCCTTGTGGGGCATACTATGCTATGGGATGGCAAGCTGTCTTTCAGTTGGCTAATTCTTCTTTAGTGTTTAGAGGATAAAAAGTCTTTTTAAAAGTATTTTTAATTGCTGCATGAAGATGTGGGGTTTTTAGGTAAAGCAACTATTACCATCCTCTTGTCTAATCACTTGTAGTAATGCAATAGAGCACTTCTGGTTACAGGCTCATCATGACGTAGTTACACTTCGAATAATGTGTGTCAAATATTCTCTCACGTATTTTATGTGGTCTCCTACAGAAAAATGAACAACCTTTTTATAATTATTAGTTTACTAAAAATAAATTACTTGAGTGTGCTTTCCTTACTGTAGTTACTGTATGGTACAAGGGAGATGTGAAAGTTGAATGCTTTCATAATCTCAAATTTAGGGTCATTTCACAGGTGACAGCTAAGAAATGTTAATACGTGCTAAGAATGCATTTATTTATGGGACTAGTGCAGATATGGGGACAAAGCTGTCTCATGTTCTAAAACCATAATGCGTGTTAATCTCTTTAGTTGATGGATTCTTAAATGAGCAGATTGAGTGAATTAATTCTGTTGCTCTCTTAATCCTTATTTTGAAATATGAATGAGAAATGCTTTGATATTTATATCTGCATAAGGCATAATGTCTTCTAATTGATTACTACTTTTGTATTGACATAATTGTTTAGTATGCTTGTTCTCCATGCTTTGGAAAGAAATTGTAGAAACAGAGGCTTACAGTTTTGTTGTTTCTCACACAACTTTCAACTGCCTAATAAGGCGGCGAGGAGGCAAACGATACTTATGTGAAATTGTATTTCCATTTTGCTAGCTGTCACGTTTCTTGTGTGAAAGCCTGCAGCTATTGCCTGATGTTGTTGCTGGAGAGGAAGATGCACAGAGATGTCATGCTTGCCTTTCCGATTGCCCTTTTACACTTGTGTTCGTGCAGTGCTCTTAACATTGATTTATGTTACGAAGTTCTTAAAATGGGATGTCTGTTGACTTTTGCTGTAGTAAGCAGGCACAGAGTGGGGACTGCAGAGTGGACAGTGAACTGCAGGTTTGGGAGTACCTTCCATTTTATTTGAGCTTTATTTTAGTCTTGCTGAAACTAAGTATTGTAAGATGTCAATGAAATTTTTCCTTTTTTGGTTTTGCTTTGGGTTTTTTTATTTTTTAAAAGAGTCCTTGTCAGTGCCTGATTTTCCATCATGAAGGACAATCTTGTAAAATTCATAATTAAAAGATATCCAACAATGTATCTGTAATATAAAGATCACATGGGTAGGATGAGACTTCTTACTCTATTTCCAAAATGTAAAGCTTAGTATTCCTGCTTGCCAGTGGATTCAGAGTTTTATGTCTGCACATGCGGAGTTTAGCAAGCAAGACCATAATTTTCCCCAAATATACTGTGCACAGATCTACAACAGTGATATTGGAAGATTCTTCTTAAAGCTTTATGTAAGAGTTTTACATCAAAATTGTTTGTGCTGGGAGGGTTGGAAGCTCCAAGCAAGCCATGGATTTTGTCATAGAATCATAGAATTAACTAGGTTGGAAAAGACCTTTAAGATAATCAAGTCCAACCGCTACCCCAGGACTGCCAATACCACCAATAAACCGTGTCACTGAGGGCCTCATCTACACTGTTTTGAACATTTCCAGGAGCGATCATCCCGCCACTTTCCTGGGAAGCCTGTACCAATGCTTGAGCACCCTTTTGGTAAAGAATTGTGTTAGTCTTAAACACTAGGTTGCCTTAAGTAAATGCAGTCTCCATGTAATCAGCCCTATTGCTGCTCTCTTGTTCTGCAGCACGTAGCAGTTTTACCTTTATTTTTCTTTGTCCATTTTTGTGAGTGTTTCAGTATTGGTTTCTAATTTACTTTTAAAATTATTATTCATTAACTGCTGAACTTTTTAGCATTAATTTTCAAAATGCTGTTTAATTCTATAATTAAATTGCAAAAACTTTACGGTTTTCTGAAAAATGAATTCAGGCTGTCTTACTTGGCTCCAGTGCTTCTTGGGTTTCATTGTTTTCACAATATAACACTGTGCTCCTGCGTGAGTTGTAAGGTTGGGTTTGTCTTGGTTTTGGTTTTCTAGCTTCTAATTTCAGTCTCAGAACAGCTCTTAAGTCCTTTGTACTTGCTGTAAAACTGTAGATTTTGTAGACCTCGAGCTACAGAAGTGATGAAAAAATGAAACATGTTATGGGAAAAGGGACTTTGTGCACGTATTACAGTCTTTTCTCTTGTTATTGCCTGGATAGACTGATACCAGTTGCTGTTGAGTCTTTCCTCTGTGTATTGCAGCTTTATTAGATTCTTCCTCAGAATTTGTCCCACATCAAAATTAATCTACTTCCATTTTTGATTTTCCTTTAGGTACAAATGGGAACAATCAGTGAAATCCAGGATAATGCTGATTACGCTTAATACCACTGCACTAATATGACTTGTTCATACTTCATAAGGGCAGGCTTTTCTTTTGATCTTTTTTACTACAGTGGATTTATAAGTTCATAATGCCATAAGCTATTCCAGTTTCTTTTTTTTCTCTTGGAGTTGCTGCCATCTTAGCACTCCTCAGCTTTGGAAATTTGAGGGATAAACCTGGCTTTGCTCTGCCTGTTAAGCTGTAGTACATAAGCATACTTTAATGTCTTCCTGGTAATTAGTCTCCCATTGCTCTGTGAGTAATCTAAGGGTTTTCTTAACTGTGGGGCTGTAGGTGGTATTATTTTTTCCTTCCCCTCAGTCACCAGGTACAAAGATGTGCTATAGAGTTTTGTTTTGTTCTACTTTTTTATTTATCATAGTTGTTGGTGCCTATTAGCACAGTTTTTCTTGGTTATTTGTGTCCTCAGAGAAGAAAATAAGATATAACATGCTGTATTTTAAAACTGGATGTGGGTGTGTATGCAAGCATCACATTGTCTTTGAAAAATAAACACACAGTTGATATCCTGGTCCATTGTGTAGTGGGGGGGGAAGAACCAAGAGAAGCATTTAAGTTGCTTTCTACTGTGTTGTATTGGGGGTATTTATTCGTTGCAGGGGCAGCAGCCACACGCTGTCTCTGTTCTCCCCCGATTTGTCTGAGGGCAGCTATGGCACTGGAGCACAGGGATTGATTTCCAGCCTTCAATACCTTCAGTGCCTCTTGCTTGCCTGCTGTGCACTGAACTTTGTCACGGTAGGGCTGTGACAGCCAATTGATTAATATGTGTGGCAATGCCAGGGAAGCAGACACATGCTTGCTTAATTGAAATACTTATTTTATTAACTGATTAAAGTACCTGAAGTTAGTAAAGCAATAAAGCTAAAGAAGAAGCTTCATAAACCAGTAACAATCATAGAATCATAGAATCACAAGATGGTTTGGGTGGGAAGGGACCTCAAAGATCATCAGGTTCCAACTCCCCCTGCCATGGACAAGGACACCTTCCACTAGACCAGGTTGCTCAAAGCCCTGTGCAACGTGGCCTTGAACACTGCCAGGGATGGGACAGCCAAAAGTTCACTGGCAACCTGTGCCAGTGCCTCACCACCCTCATAGTGGAGAGCTTCTTCCTAATATCTATGCTCTTAACACTTCCTATGACCTTTTCAAGTTGCCTGCTCTCTGCTGCCTGTGCTGTGGCTATCCAGAGGGGTCTTGCCTCTGCTTATCCATCCCAATGAGTGGCTGAGGGAGGCTTTGGCCTGTGTTGGGATCTGATCACTGATCAGGATGGGGTTGTGTTGACCACAGTCCAGGTCAGGACCAACATGGAGTTTTGTACCAGGTCCACTGATGAGGAAAAGGCTTCAGGGCTTCAGTGCATCTGCATAATTGTCAGTCCTGTAGCTTATGTTCCTCCAGGTCCTTGGAGGTTCTTCCCCCTCTCCCCTGCCAAAATTGCTCTATTGTGCCAGGGCATGTCACCCATCTCTTGGCCTGCTCATTACATGAGTCTCTGCATCTAACATTACTTTGAATGATTTAATCTCATATCCATTTTTTGTTGGTTACTCTCTCATTTTATTTTTGGGTATTGGTCACTAGGGTTCTTTCTTCATGTTATTTTTGGGATGTGGCTATCTCCAGGCAAACGTTTACTCCCTTTCCATCAGTCATGCTCAAAGTCTACCTTAGTTTTCCCTTCCTTACAGCCAAAGGCTATAAAGACTGGTATATGCAATTTGTCTCTAGCAAGGTTGTAGTGTCAGCGGAGGTCTGTGTGGATGCATCCACCATTAATCAAGTGTTGGGGGCATTTTTTGAAAGGCTTCATGGGGTATGCAGGATACATTTCCAGTAGATGGAGTGAAGGAAGAGGTAGGAGCAAATACCAGAAGTGCTGTTGCAAGGTTTTTAAGATTTGTTTTGCTGTGTAGTAGTGAAAGCCTTACAGCTTTTCAGGTCTGTCCAGACAGGACCAGACTATCTAAGGTTCCTCTGATTAGATTTACAGACTCATTAAGTAGGCTGTGCAGACTTATGTCTGTTATAACGAGAATAATTTGATTTCATTAGTAAAGTGGCTGTATACTTTCCAATGTCATGGGCAATGGTGTTGCAGTGTGTTTGAACCACAATAGATATTTTTATTGTTTTATTTTCATTAGTAGTATCTTTTCCACTTTTTGCTCTTGATGAGATTAGCCATTCTTATTTTAGCATTTTCCAGCATGTCTCAGGCTCTAGGCTTACCCGTTGGGCTTAATTATGAATGTATGTCATGTTTGCAATTACATTAAACATAAGCAACAAAATGTTGCATGAGTTAAGCTGGACAATAGCCAACTGCCTTTCAGACACCAGCAAAGTCAAGGAGGTAAGAGCTGAAAATTAAGCTAGACACTTTCTTACCAAACTGGGGGCGATAATTCTGTATTTTGTACTTGTAAAAAATCTTCAACACTAGTTTACAAGAACTGAGTTTAAAAATAATTGATGGTAAGCAGTGTTTAAGTATAACTTTTGAACAAACCCATTAGTTTTATGTTTGCACATGCAGGGTTTAGCAAGCATAAACCATGTAATCAAGTTCAGTATAGAAGACAGGATTCCTTCTCATGCTTGGTCACTCCAACAGTCAGGCAATCTCCGCCTCAAAATATCCTGCCTTCCTATCAACTTCAGTATAGAAGACAGGATTTGTTTGCTTTGTAACATTCTGTTTAAAAATAAATAAGGGAAAGACTAATATGTCCGAAACCCTCTTTTTAATGAATTTCTATATTATCACTTGATTTTGAACTATCTGTTCTTTAAAATGAGCCTGATCTGCTTGAATTAGGAAAAAAAGAACTTTACTGATCTTCTATCACTGATGCTTAGTTAAGTCGAAGGTGTGCATCATGCATGTTCTTTATAGTTCACAAAGGGATTCTCCTAGGAAGACAAATGTATGTTTTGTATAAAGAAAAGCAAAAGCAAAAAAAATCCCCAGCTTGCAGGATGATTTTGATCTGTTTGGTTATATTTATGCATTCCCCCTTTTGTGACCCCAGAAAGTGCTGGAGGCTCAGCAGGAGATACCCCGGGGAAGTTACAGCTGGAAGTCCATTATTGTGGAACCCTACATTGCATCTGTGGTCAGGGGAGCCACAGAAACAAAGTTTTCTGCATCTTGCAGGAAGAAGATAAATTATCTGGGTTGAAAACTTCATACAAAAAAAGCCAGGAGGATTTTAAATCACAATTTTGATAACAAGTTAGTAATGAAGGAAAATACAAACTGCAGCTTGGTGCATCTAGAAAAATTGCAGTGAAGCTCCATATAATATGGAGAATATTTTTTCAGTTCCTTTTTCAGTAACAGTAAGTGTCTAGATAACAAGCAAGCGGTGTGATGAGAAGTTGTGTATAACTGGTAGAATCATTTGAACTGAAGTAGTGTCACTGTATGAAGGATAGAGAGAATAACAAGTCAGGTAGCCCTCTGTTTTTTAAAGACTTCATTACCTTTCTTAGAGTTACTGAGAATGTAACCATGGGTTTTTGAAAGTGTGTGGATCAATATACTGCTGGAGGGATCAGTTACCAGCCATCAAATGATACTATAGAAAAGAAGAGTTACTTTAAGTACCTCTGTAATTCACAGTTAATAAAATGGTGGTGTTATGGGGGAAGTTCGATTTAAGAAACACTTAGTGGAAGGTCTGTGCAGTTGGACATAAAGCAAGCTATTGTTGCTGGGAAATAGAGGATAATTTGCTAAAGCACAAAAGTATTGCACTGAATATATAATAAGTCAATTCCAGGTTTCATTTTAATGGATAAGGATGAACTAACCACTGGACTGGAAGCTTATGGTCGGTTAGGGACCAGTAATCTTGACCTGATTTTATTTAATATAGGCAAACAGAGGACAAGTCCAATCATAAACTTATATCAGAAGAGCTAATTTCCCAGATAGCGGTATTTGAAATTGTCTGTGGGGGAAGATACAGAGGGAAAATCAGGAGTTCATTTAGAAAGAGTAAGGGAAGGACACCAAGAAAAATATCTATAGCTAGGAAATGGAGGGAAAGAGTGAGGGGTTTATTCTAAGATACTTTCAGATCAAGAGAAATTAGTACAGTGTTACAGGCTCATGACTAGAAAAAGGTGTGAAAATCTTACTATTGATTTAGGGAAAAATAAAGGCAAGAATGATGATTAATATTCTTTCTTTATTTTGAAGTGTATATCGCTGGATATACCAACGAGAATGCAGAAAGCCCTCATCTTTTCACATCTTATAGTAATAAAGGACAATAGTGGTAAATAACATACACTTATGGAATGAAAACTGCTTGATAACACTTAACACCTGCACCATTGCTGGAATAAGAAATTGAGCTAAACCTACGGGAAGTTGTTGCGGTTGGTTACTGGGCTGGAGAAAGGCATTTAATCGTTCAAAAGGTTGTTTTTTAGTATCTGACTATAGCTCTGCAGGTGTCTACCAAACATAATACATTTTGGAATAATAAATGTGTTATACCCCCAGCTACTGGGCTCTGTAGGTAGGCTGGAGTCAGAGGTAGAGCACATCTTATTCTCACACAGATATTTTATGTCCTGTTCTGCAATGTCTGGAATCTTTGTTTTGGCTGGGTTATGTAGACTCATCCTTAAAATCACAGTGGCTCAAGGTGGTGGTACCTTCACCAGAAGAAATGAAAAAAATGCTAAGGATCTGCTTATAACTGCTGCTGTTAGTGACAGCTGTAATGAGGGTAATAAAATGTAGGATGCCCTGTATGGTGGGAAGGTTACAAACTAAATTACAATGTGAGTTTCTTAGAAAAATAGAGGACAATTTTCCTGCGGTTTTGCAAACAATTTAATCAGCTTTTGCAAAGGAGGACTGGGAGGATTACTTACCATTAATCCATCTAAGTAACTGCTGTTTGTGCTATTTTAAATTATCTTTTTTTTTTTTTCCCCCCTAATAAAATAATGTCAGAATTGTTTGCATGTAATTACCAATGCTAATTTTTCTTATCCTTTCCGGCCTCCAAAGCTAATGCGGGGGAAAGATACATATATATTCTTTATGGGAAGTTTTATTAAACTTGCTTGAATTAGAAAAGCTGCAAGAGATCTGTGTCGCTGGTCATTGTTTCGAAGTGGTCCATTCACCTCATGCTTATTTAGGTCTTGCTTATCTGCAAGAGTATCAGTGCATTTTGAGCTGCTATGTTCTGATGACTAGCTTGTTCATAGTAGGATGATGCAATAGTAGTACGTTGCAGCAGTGATGCACGTTATACTGCACTAAACCTACAAGATAAATAAAAAGTTCTTCTGGCCCAAGAAAATCCTCCCTTCCCATTTCCTCCTGCAACAGGGAAGAATATCTCTCCTACACACCTTTTCTTTTTCTCTGGGCAGATAATCTAAGAATTGAATCTTATTAATGTGCTTCAGTTTTGGAGGGACATTATTTTTAAAGGTCATCTGGGAAATACGATGTGTACGTTTAGGGACTGTAGTGATAGGACAAGGGGTAACAGGTTAAAACTTAAACAGGGGAAGTTTAGATTGGATATAAGGAGGAAGTTCTTCACTGTAAGGGTGGTGAGGCAGTGGAATGGGTTGCCCAGGGAAGTTGTGAATGCTTCATCCCTGACGGTGTTCAAGCAAGTCTGGACAGAGTCTTGGATGGCATGGTTTATTGGGAGGTGTCCCTGCCCATGGCGGGGGGCTGGAACTTGATGATCTTAATGTCCTTTCCAGCCCTAACTATTCTATGATTCTATATACGTGCCTATGTACATGTGTGTAGTAAGTTAGTCTGCACACTGATGCAAAACAGAAATTGTATTCTGACCCCCTGTAAAATCCAGTGTGAGTGCAAAGTCAGAAGTGCTATGAAGAACATAATCGAGGAAGAGGCAAGTGCTCTATCTTACCCTGTGGTCTCATCATAGTAGCATCATAAGATGCTAATGAGCACCAGGAGATGTTTGTATTAAATTAACTGTTCATCTCCTCAGCACAAGATATGTAGAATGAAAAGCCCACAGTAATGTTAGATCAAGGGATCTTGCACTGGTTTAATCAACCAAATAATTTATTCCTTTAAACCGGTTCTGTTTAATTATATGTTTTTATTATTATTATAATTTCATTAATAGAAGACTCTGAAATGTGTTGTCTATACTGCATGTGATGATTAGGCTGCCTATAACCCCATTAAGCTATTGGCATTATGGAAATATTAATCCAGATTCCTTTGGAAATGCCAAAACTGTCAAAGATGGCTCCTGCCAAAATCCTAAACTCCACTTCAGCTACTGTTTTAATTTTAGAGCTCTGAAGATTTTGATTAAAATCAGCATAGAGGTTTAGGTTAACTCCTGACATAGCATGGGTCATCAGCAAAGATGTGGTGTGCACAATTTTTTTTATTAAGTATTGTATGTTTCTGCAAAAATGGGTTTATAAAACACTGCTGAGAAATGTCCCTGTGTTTTCTAAATATTTGGTCTTGACATTTATGATTTTTTCATTTTTCTAATGCCACAGAGCCCTAAACAACTTGATATTTGCTCTTCTGAGATTTTATTTTTTTTTTTAGGTCCAAGATGTATGATAGAGAACAAGATTTTGTGTTATGTTCTCCCATAAATATTTTCTATATTAAAAAAAAAAAAAAAAGCAGGGTGTTTTCATGTCATTTGGCTCCCTGTCATATGTATACAGATATATATGCAAAGTTTAATGAGAATTTATGGAAGGCAGGCATGTACTAAAATGTGCTATGTTCTTCAGAAATATGGAAAAGCCCCTGCTGTTTATAATCTGAAAACTTTAACAAAAAGGGAGGCAAAATA
>JANHGB010045322.1:719-29359 GCA_026283785.1 Coracopsis vasa | reverse complement strand
GTCAGCGCTCGGCAGACATCCCTGCGGTAGCCAGGTGAACCGGGGCCTGGTTGGTGTTAGCCTGCAGGAATGAAGGCCACACCTTGCCCCCAAGCCCTTGTGTTCCCCTTGCAGTTTCAGGTGAGGGCCATCAAGGGGTTTTTATTGTATTATTGACTTGTATCTGCGATTGCTGCATCCTGCAAACGCATTTTGCAGTGTTTCCCGGCTCCTGCTTATGCAGGTAGCGAATTTAATATCCCTCCTGGGAGGATGTTTTCATGCTCCTTTCTCCAGTTTTTACCTGTCTCTGTGTCCACATTGCACTGAAGCACACCCTTAACCTTGACCTTGCTGAGATTTAAATAAAACTGTGTCACACGGGGGCTGAGCTGTTTCTCAGGGATGGATTTAAATCTATGGGGAGTGGCAGCCTCAGCATCCTGAACACCACATCATCCTGCACACAGAAGTGATGTCTTCATGACATCCCATATCTGTGCTGCCATTAGAGGCATTTTCCATGAGGGGCAGCAATGACAAGGACACCATCGTTTTTTGACACAGGTGTTGTTTGCAGTCACATCCCACCTATGGATGATGCAACACATGTTGGAAATATGGTTCCTTCCCAGCTGCATGCCCTGGACTCGCCTATATTGGCAGCAACCAAAATATAAAGTGAATTCTTCAACCCTGAAAAATAAACATGCTGCAAATGTGCTTATTGGTTACTGTTCATAGAATAATTTGGTTGGAATTGAGCTGTGGGGCTCACCCAGTGCCAACCTTGCTTGAAGCAGGACCTCCCGTCAGCCTCAGACCTCTTTGTCCAGGCTACTCACGGTGGTGCTGGTGCTCAGGTGAGTCCTGTAGTAACTGTGGTCATTTGCCTTTGCAACCTGCAGGAAATCTGGATCCCAGTACTAATCTCCAACTACCATGGATTTTGTTCAGTTGTGTCTTACTGCATACAATCATAAGAGAGAATAACCCCCCCAGTTTAATCAGTAACCAGAACTCCTCTCCCAGTCTTGGCTTCTGCCGTGGAAGAGAGCCACCGACAAGTTGTTCAAAAGTAATTATTTTTATTTCAACTCTATAAAGTATACAACAGGCACTCGGCAATTACAGCTGCAGGGAAAATACAGAGCAAACCAAAAGCAGTTAAAGTTTATGAAAAAAAGGTCTTAAATCTACATCAAAAGAATGTAACCGGCCAGTGACCGGTGGATGACTGACATTTGTCTGACAAACAAAACCTCTTTCATGTAGGAAGAAAACTGGAAAAAATAAGAATCTGAACCAAAAGGCTGGTGTAAAAACAGTGTAAATTGGGACTTGGGACGATGGGCAGCTCAAAACAAAAATTTCTCCTTTTGCCAGTAAGGCTGTAAAACTGCCCAAGTCTCAGCGTTACGGCTGGTTTACACAGCCACGGAGCTGTGGAGGACAAGGAGCTTCCAGCTTCCCACCTCAGCTTTGTGAGAGCGCCGAGGGCTCGCCTCCACGGTAGTTTGCATATAGGAGTCAGGGGAAAAGCACAGATCCTGTTTTGTTGAGTGGTGCAAACCAGCTACTCCTTTGAGTCAGGCTTTCAGGTCAAAACACGCAGGTTGGGTTGCACACCGAGTCGTTCATCATTTTTTGTGTGTGGGAGACTTCTAAAGGGGTTTGTATAAGACAGGGGGTTGGCGTTGGACAGCACGATGGGTTGAATCTGCACACCTTAGCAAAACAGGAATACCTGTCTACAGACTGATAGGATGTCATATATTAATTTGACCTGCACATAACATTTATACATTTCACAGAAATGACTCTGTATCTCATTAACAGATACACAGCTCTGGTACATTGAACAGAAATAAGAGAACGACTTCATCATTTCTGTAATTCATCAATATTATATAATAAAGGCTTAGAAATTGGTAGCAGAAAGAACTGTAAAACGCAGCAAGCTAAGAAAGGACGACATTTTGAGGTGTGTTTGTCTTTGTCATGCAGCATAACACCAAATTTGTAATCTTTTTTTATAGGATGCCACAGATTTAAGGCACTTGCAACAATGCCAGATA
The DNA here is from genome assembly GCA_026283785.1 of Coracopsis vasa. Classification (NCBI taxonomy): domain Eukaryota; kingdom Metazoa; phylum Chordata; class Aves; order Psittaciformes; family Psittacidae; genus Coracopsis; species Coracopsis vasa. Next base: position 27,302 of record JANHGB010045322.1, on the reverse strand, counting down.
GCTAGTCATGTTCTAAAACTATGGGACAGATGAGTTAACAATACAATTGACATAAAGTTTAATAATACTGACAATTATGACATTAATTCAAGTCTACCTTGATCTAAAAACATTACATTACAAATAAGAAAATGAAGTAATAATGCCATGGAACTCTAAAAGAAAAAATTATATGTGTACCACAAAATATCAACACGAAAATACCTATTTACATAAATATTTGCTTGTGGTCCTGTTGTTAAATAAGAGTTTGCTATGGATAATGCAGCACTGTGAGAAGCTACAGATCGTCTGTGTCTTAATGACACCAACCTTAATACACTCATTTTAAATATGGGAGCTGCTTTCCCCTTACATAGATATGCCACTGTCCCATATATTAAAAAAAGGAGACAAACAAGAACGGACAGTAAAGTGGAAACACAGAAGCAATCCATCATTGTGAATATATATATATATATATATAAAATGCAACTCAAATATATTACTTATAAACGAAGGTGGTTATCATATACATATGCTAAGTATGTTGTTTAAAGTATGCTTAGGAAAGGTGATGAAAGTCAAGTGAGGTGTTTGATATCAAAATAAACTTATATTCCATATAGTCCATACTGCACACCCCAGGTATTAATAACCGTGCTTGGCACAAGGAAAAAAGGACAGGAAAAAGAAAAGTAAATCAGCCCATTTTAAAACCTTTTTCCTGTAATGTTTTCAGGTTGGCCCCCAAACTCATTGTGATGCTTTTCCTCCCGGCAACCCCTTAACTGACAACTGCATCTCAGCTACTGAATATCATCATTTTGGGACAAACACTTCTCTACGTTCTTCTATAGAAAGTCACCAAATACAATAAGTTTTCTCCTCCAATGTCACTGCATCATCGAGTGAAAAAACAGGGGGATGAAAGTAAAGAATTCAGCTTTTAGGCTGCTAAGATGCCTAGTGATTATTTTAGCCTTAGTCTCAGCATTGGCTTCCAGTATTTTCCATCCCTCAGATAAAGGTTGAGAAGCCAGAAGTTGCTGTCTTTTCCCTATGCTTTTGAAAGCAAACAAAGTTTTAATGATTAATGAATAGCAGAAATAACCTGAAGTTACTGTGTCAATGGTGTTGCCTCACCCTTTGGAAACTTAGGAAGGAAATTCAGAGACACAGACTGGTTTCAAAGGCATCACGATGACTGAGCTCTTTAGTTTGCTATCAAACATCAGACATTGTCAATGCTGTCAAAGAAGGGGAGAAAACCACCTTTCTAATACATTCTGTTTAAAGTTCCTTTCATTAGAAACATGGGAAAGAGTTGGGATTTAGCACAGGGGAAACATTTGTACTGTTAAAACATACATTTTCTGTGTACTATGCAGGCAAAAGTCATATGTGTGACTTTTTAGCAAGAGCTGATCTTTCGACTTCCAGTGTATACAACTACTCTTGGCTGCCAAGCTCTTGGCAGCTCTGAGATGAAATGGGGCAGCACCTGCTAATGTTTTGAGGCAGGGTCTGTTACAAAGACTGAAAGCTGACGTTTTTTGTTGGTATGATGGGATAAACTTTTAGTCCCATGTATATGCGATAAACAGGCACACAGGACAGATTCCTGTTACATCCTATAAATCAGAAAAGACAGTATTCAAGCAAAGGAAAAATAGTGGAAGTGAGGAAAAAGTGTACATATGATAATACTATAAGAGCTGACTCGGCTCTAGCTATCCCCGTGCTTTAAACACGGTCCTGGTACAGCAGAGACATGGAGACCTTGCACAAACACATCCAATATCGGTTTTCCATTTATTTCCACTGACTTTCCTGTGGTGTTCCTTAGTCTGCTGAGGCACTAGGATTACATTTTTCTGGGCAATATTACAAACAGAGCCAGAAAACTGGCCCAGTCCAACCTTTTATTATAACTAGCTTTGTACTGAACATGGAAGTGATGCAGACATGAAGATGTAAAATTATCTAAGAACATGATGGAGAATGATGCTTCTTGCTACATATTTCTGAAGTGGTGGTTGACTGAGTAGGTATATTCACAGATGAGGGATGTACATAGCACCTATAAAGTACATTATGGGTCTTATGTTTTCCCTTTGGGTTCTAAAAAGACAAAAGTTAAGCTTAGTTTTATGCCTAATAGCTAATCAATAAGACCAGTGGGCTGCTATCACTCTATTACAGGACCGTGATTTAAGCACTATTTTATATGTAAAATGGATTAATTTTATGATTTTTTTTTTCATGCAGTTATGTATTTGTATCAAGGGAAAGGAAAAAACCCCAAATAAATATTGTGTTACAGTATGTTCTCAGCTGTATGAGAGAAGTGACCCATATCTGCCTTAACAGGATCTACAGCAGTTGTGCTTTTGTTTTACCAGGCTAAAAAAGAAATTCTCAAAAATAAAGAGGAATGGTAACATTCATTCTTGTCATGAATACTGCTCGGAAAGAAAAAGAACAAATTTTATCACTGCTTTGACATGAACTCCTTGACCAGTACTGTTGTGGTCCTCCTTTGCTCCTACACTGGCCTACAGTAGAAGACCTACGGGGTCTGGAGGGTGGGAGTAGCCCAAATCCTGCACTGTATTTAGCTACAGCACTTAACAAATTACTATTGATCCTACTGATAAAGCCAGAACCTTGCAGCTAGAATTAAGTGTGTCTTAAACTATGTATCTCTCGACTTTTATAATTAAGAGCGTAGCAAGATCATCGCAGTGATAGAAAACATATTTCTTTACCGGTGAAAGGCTTTGCGTCAGGACCACCATGTCAACTGCTATTTTAAGTTCGAACATAAAACATGAAGAGCACTATTGTCATCTAAGCGATAAGTCCTAATGCCACTGTAGTTACTGTAGCAGCATCAATCAAGGCATCATGGTGACCCCGAGCACTAATCCTCCCCAATTCTTTCAATTTCGCTGGCAGCCATGTCCCAGGAAGCTGTCTTCAGCAAGGCAGAAGCAGGTAAGAGAAATACATTAAAAATCTATGTCCCATCCTGAGTTGTCATCAGGGGGTGGTTCATCACTGTCCTCTGGGAAGCTGTCAAAATTGCTTGTGTCTGTTGGAGATGCAACCTGCAGAAAGAAAAGAGTGACAAGAAGGTGATGGTCACCAAAGTGGACCTCTGCAGACATTTCCTCTTGATCTCACAACCATGGTCATTCAAGAGTGTTCATTGCTAACTGCAGCAAGCAAGAGAAGTTCTGCATTCCACAACTTTTTGCTGAATCCCTGGAGGACTTCCCACAGCTCTCCTACTCTAATGATCCAGGCCCTCTAGGGTCTCTAGTTCAAGAGCAACTGTCCTACCCGTTGGTATGAGCTCATCAGAAAAGACTTGGGAAAGCTCTGGGCTTCCCCCTGCCCCTGATTTCCAATTTATGGCTAGGATGCTGAATCTGAGAGGCTGTAAGCTGTGGCCTGCCACATTTGAGTTTCCTGACAAGTATTGCTTGGTCTAGCGAGCCTACCAGAGAAACTCATGAACTCATCTTCCTAGGATGAAGGCCAAATACCTTTCTTCTTTTTTGTTTTCACTTCACCATGGTGACTGAAACTTCCTCACACTGAGACATTCAATGTAATTAAAAAAAAAAAAAAGAAACAATACAAAACCAGACCCGCAGCTCTCCAGACCAAAATTATCAGTGTCTTACTAGAGAAAATCAGTACTTGAAACTGTATCCCAACTAGCCAGTGCAGGCTGGAGGTGACTGCCCTTGCCATGGGAATTCCGGTCAGGAAACGCTGTCATTTTTAGCCATTTCACTAGTGCAACTAGTGGAAAAGCCACAGCCAGAGGCCAGCCTACAAATGTATCTGCAGCAGTCCAAGAGATGTATTTGATGCTGGATGCTGCTATAAGCCTTGGGAAACAAGAGCTCCAGCTTCAGCTCTAAATTTAATTTGCTGCCCAGCTACATCAGCACTTTCCTGCTGCTGAAAACATCTTGGGGAAAATTAAGGCTCTTGAATACCCAAATAATTTTGGAAAAAACCAAAAACTGTAAAAGCTTAGTGGAGTACTACAGACTGATGTGATGTGTCACTGTGTACTGAATACTGTAACTTTGTTTCATTTGAGTTATCTGGATCCGTTTACTTTGTTGGTGCTCCTCCACCCTTCAGGTCTTAACCCTTGGGGTGCTCTACACTTGTTCTCCTCCGTGGTGCCATGGGCTGGACCACATTCCTCTGTTTCTCTCAGCCCACCCCATGTGAGCTCTCCCTCTGGGAGCAGAAGTGTTGGAGATGTATGTACAAGGTACCAGCTACCAAAGCGTAAGAGATGCAACTGGTGTGGCCATTCCAACCAGGATGCACACAAGCTGGAACTTCTCCCAAAAGCCTCTCAGCAGTGATGGACAGGGCGTAAGTCAACTTCACTGGGAGAAAGCATCTATGGAGCTCCCTGGGGCTCCTCTGCAGATGTCTCCTCTGGAAGCACCTAGCAGGCAGTTTTTTTTAGCTCTGGTTAGTTGAGTCTTTAAGGGAATTAAGTCCTGCTTTTGGAAATGGATTGTATTTTGTGTTCATCTGACAAAACAAAAAGGCTGAGTATATCCAACACCTCAAAGATAGAGGGTTTTCTTAGAAGAAATATGATTTGGGGAAAAAAAGGTTGGATGAGTTGTTACTCTACTGATTAACATTATGTGATGCTAATGCTGTTGTGTGTGATTCCCCACACTTCTGAGTTTCAGGTCATCTATGTGGCCTGCAGCTCCTTACTGTTGGAGACATGGGAACAAACGTCCTCTAAATGCCCTCTTCTAAAATTACCTCCTGTCCAAGAAGATAAAGTGCAAATGTTAGTATCAGCTTTCTGGTTGCTTAACAACATAAGGGCTTGAGATGAATTATGGTGGAGGGATCTGTAGATCTTTCTCCAAGGCAGAAGCTGTCATGCCAGACAGCACATCTTTGGAAGACTCAAGAGCTTTTAAGGACAGACACTATCACTGATTTCTGCTGTGGTATCGAGGGTCAGCTGCTCCCTGAAGCAATGCTCTAGCAGCAGGATGTAAATTAAGATCTTTCCTAAAATTCCATGGAATAAGAGCTAAGGAGCAGCTTTTGACTGCCCCAATGGTAGTACCACATAACTGCTGATAAGAGTTAAAGAGCTGGGGAAGGCCTTTTTTAATTAACAAAAAACCAAACAAACAAACAAACAAGAAAGCTAGTCTCTATGTTTAGCCCTGCTTGCTCCTTTACAGCTAACAAGTAACTAGGAGAGATGCATTGATTGATGTTAAAATGGATTTCTTTCCCAGAGCTATGTATTTTGGGCCCCTTTTCAGATATGGCTCTTACTAGCAGTTGGGACTTTTGCCAAAGCAACTGAAAAACTTGTGGAAAACAAAGCTGACCAGGACTGACAGCTTTGGTGTTGAAAAGATACAGTAGATAATGGAGGAAGGTTTTGGAGAAAATCTCACGAGTATGTCTAGAGAAGATATTGCTCTTAAGAGCTCTAGGAAAGAGGTAGCTGTGTTGAATTGGGATCAGGTCAATGTATGCCTGTCAGCATTGAGTTGTTCTGGAAGAAGTATTCCTCTGAAGAGGGAAGGATGCTCCCATCTATTTTGAACAGCCTTGATAGTGGTGTGCTGGCCAAAAAGGTAACAGCAGATCACTCTCTTGGGAGCAATCACAGACATATTCCTTGGTAGAATATTCACAGTCCCATGAACATAAAGCCTTGATGATGCCAAGAAATAATGCCAACAAAGTAAACTGGGTGTTCACAGAACCCTTTTCTACTACTGCATTGGAACACAACTGAAAAAGCAATGAACGAGTGATTTCCTGCACAACAGACTGGACAGCAGCCTTCCTCTAGGCAACGTCAAAGGAGCAGAGACCATTTCCTGTACTGGAGCAACATCCCAGCTTGGGGATGTCAGGAAGCAATTCATGTCCATAGCGAGGAAATACAGCTGAAGTCACTGCTGCTAGTTGTGCTGTCTGAGAGTTAGACATGCAGTGTCCATACATATACTGGATAAAAGCAGTATTGGAAATGCTCTTACAAAAGTAAAAATTCATGAAAAACAATTAGAAAAACATATTTGGGCATTTCAGGCTGCACTGACATCCTGCACAGGTAAACCAGGAATTGTAACTGGATATAAAGGACCAAACTTGACTTTATATTGTGATTTTGAAATGTGGTGAACAGTGCTGATGACAAATTAATAGTCATTAAAAAGAAGCTTACCAGAAGAACCATAGTTTTGATTTATAAAACATTTACGTATTCTTTGGGTATCCTGCTTTAGGCAGACATTTGCTAAGTCCTGCTTTCCCCCACTGACTGTCAGTAACTTCTTCAGCCCATACGGCAAAAGGTGAGGGGGGGGGGCGCAAAACCCTCTGCTTTTTCATAGCTGGTAAGAAAACTTTGAGATTGCAGATTTAGCCCTGGAGCTGTGCCTGCCACTGCTGCAGGAGGTGCTGGACCATGGGTGGAAAGAGCAAGGGGCTGCAATTAAACGTGATTGCTAATGTCATTCTCTTGGTGATCCTGTGGGAGAGACATGGAGGGAAAGGATTAAGTTGAAACAAGGAGGGGAGGCTGCAGAACAGAAGGGGCCAAGGTAATTTCTATCAGCTAATCCTGTTTGGTTTCTCTTTGTGGCAGGCTTTGTGGGTAAAGAGCTCACAAAGACATCAAAGGAAGAGCTTTGCTCCAAAGGAAAATGAGTCGAGCCGTTCCTCTCTGTCTGCTCCCAGTTAAACATAAACTAGGCAGTAACAGGGCTTTTCATGTAGGACACAGACACAGGAAAAAAGAAAAGACAGAAGAAGAGGTTAACGCAAAAGAAAAGGGAAATGGCATACAAATCCCACTTGCCTTCCGAAAAGAAGTAAGAATAAAGAAGGAAGAAAGAGGACACATTTGAGAGAAGGGGTGAAAGTGGCAGTTCTTCACTGAAATGTGAAAAATAGATGAAAAAATAAGCAGAGCAGTTGCAAAAGAGAAAAATATGTAGTAGTGAATGATCCTGCCCTGATCTCCTGCTGAGAAGGGCATTTCATCACAATCATGCTCTCCCCAAACTGCCTTCTCCTGTAGGAGACTGCTCAGAGACCAAATATGGCTGAAATGGCTCAACTTCTTCAAGCATCTTCAGAAGAAATAAAGCACATGCTGTTGCCACTTGACTGCAGTGTACTAATGCCTGCAGCTTATAACATTCATGTAGAAGAAACTTATTGGCTGTGAAGGAGAAAATAATTAGGAAAACTTACACTTGGTATTATAGGAGGTGTCAGTGTCCCTTTTCGTAACCCTTCCCAGTTAAAGCCTTCAAACCATCTAGAAGGGAGAGAATAATGAAACAGTTACACATACAGGGAAAATCTCTCTGTAGCATAACACTAAATTGAAATTGCTTAAACAGTGGGTTTCATCTCCCACAGTTATCATCTTCAAATTGTCTAATTAGCCTTAATAATTCTTCCTATCAACTTTATATATGTTTTTTTTGGGACTGAAAATGAAGCATGTGTAGAAACCAAGTGGTGATACCATGGCAAGTACAAATTACCAGTGCTCAGAAGAAAACCGTTCCTCACTGCAGATGTCCTGGTAGCTGTTCTTTTCTTTCTATAGAGTCGATCCACCCCATATGAGACATCTAATGTCCTTTTTTTGTATGAGATTGGGAGCTAAGGGCATGCACAGAGATGTCCACTTCAGGTTTGCTCAAGCCACGGCAGCTTAGGTGGGTGGATGAGCCCTGAGCTGAGTCTTCAACCCATTCACCCAAAATGTCCATCCAATTCACTTCTGTTGCTTTGGGTATGGGAGAAGGACAAGCATGGATGGATGAGAAGGCCTGCTTCCGTGATGGGTCTCTAACTTGTTCTCATCCTGCTCCAGCAGGAACTTGTAAGACATCACTTAACAACTCTGCCATCAGACCAGAAGTGATGATGAATTAACATTAGAGATAGAGAAAAAGTGTGTTGGGCTTTGGGGAGGAAGGGAAATTGAGGAAAACTTTGGAAAGTGATCCTGCAAACCAAGAAATCCAAGCAGGCAGTGGCTCAATTGGATTGCTTTCAAATGGTCTTTTGCATTAGACTAAAGCATAACTGTCAGCGTGCAATGCATTTTGCTCAGAGACAAGGCCAGAATCTATACCAAACACTGGGGAAAAAAAAGTTTGATGGAAATTCAAATAGGGTCTAAAGCATACTAGAAGGTAAGTATTATTTTGCAGAAAATTGAAGTGTTCGAAATGCATGTTTTTGTGGGTTGGATCTGATGATTGGTGGAAGAGACACTTACTTGTGCTTTTGGATATCTTTCACTCCATTTTTCAAATTCCCTAACCTCTCTGATGGATTGTCCCTATAAAACAAATAACAAATTGGTTACTTTCTTAATCCTTCTGAACAACTAATTTCTTTGCAAACAAGATCAAGGTAATTATATTTCATGTGCTTACCTGCATAGTTTTTTAATTAAATTAGCAGCATTTTTGGCAATCTTCTTTGGAAATTCAATCATGTCTATTCCCCTTAGAATGATGTTATAGGTCTTCATGGGGTCTGGGCCTGAGAAAGGGGGACTTCAGAGCGGAGAGGAAAATAGAGAAGATTAAAAGTTTGTCTTTAAAATAGCATTGACGATTGATTAAAGAAAAAAGACTCCAAAGCAAAAGAGTACCCTACTGAAATGAGAAAGGGCAGATGACAACAAGCAATGCTTTGCTTTCTATAATCTTAACAATTTCTCAGTCAAGGAGCTCTGATACTGTCTGGATTTCAGTAATGTTGGCTGCAGAGAAGTATCAAAGAGTAAAGTTTTGGAGAGCAGCACATGCTAAACCTCTTCTTTCCATAATGGCCCATGTACCAACAGCGTGAGGAACAAGGGTCTGAGTAATGCTTGCTGGCTTACAATGATATGACACACTTTCAGTGGAGATTAATTAGGTTTCCATCAGTTTAACAGAATAGTGGCTTAGGTCCATCCCTAAAGGATAAGCCAGGAGAGAGTGATGGGGATGAGGTTAGGTAGTGCCAGGAAGCCTCTACTGCCAACATCAGCACTAATATATACATCCAAAACTACGTAAGGGAAGGGATGGATATAGGGACTCCAGTCCCCATGGTCTATCTCCTCCTTTTCAGACATGCAGCAGCCCATCACTGCACCTCCCCAGTTAAATTGCAAATCCTTTCTCTTTCACCACCATGTTCAGCTCACTTAGGGCCAAAACTAACTTTTTGGTGCAATTTTACAACATTTCCTAAAAATCCTGCTCATGTCTTGCCCTTTGAGAGGTCTGCATTGAAGCTGTGATTTAAAGTGGAAAAACTAATTATTAGGTTCAGCAGCACAGTGCTGTGCCGCTACAAGCACACACCAGCTCTGAACCTTCCTCTTGTCTAATCAGGGTGACAATGGCAGAAATATTTGGATCTATTTTCAGCAGCGGTGCCGGCCCCAATGCCCATACCTGCCAGTCAGGAGTTCATACATTAAGATTCCCAGTGACCAGTAGTCTGCCGAAATGTCGTGACCTTTGTTCAGGATGATCTCAGGGGCTACATACTCCGGGGTTCCACAAAAAGTCCATGTTTTCTTTCCAAATCCTATTTTCTTTGCAAAGCCAAAATCGACCTGCAGAAAGGAGCAGAGTACCCATCAGGGCAGAGCACGAGAGGGAATGTCAGCCATGTGCTCTGCTCCTCTTGAAGTGAAGCAAAGCAGAAAAGAGGTTTCCTCGTGGGAATATTCTCCTAACTAAAGCATTGTGGGTCATTCCAGGATCAAGCAACCGCAATGACCTCTTAACTGATTTATCCTTTGTAATATAAAAGGAAGAGTCTCATGAAGGAAGAAGAACAAATGCTGGCACCAAGAGTTTCTTGGGAGATGAAACTTTGTATCATTCATTTTTGCTTTTGTGTTTTTGTTTTGTTTGTTTGCTTGTTTTAACTCCCAGCTTTAACCTGAGCAAGGAACTATTTAGGCTAAATACTGACCATTTTGGCAGCTACTGAAAAGCTCAGATTTCTCTCCCAGGCTAAAGAGCAATGCAGTACAACAAGTGTCCTCCCAGTTTGCTTGAGGCTGTTAGAATGTGCTGGTGGGATCACAAAACGCAGCATGTCCCTACAGTAGTGCCCTTATGGCACCAGCAAGTACGGAAAATCAAATTAAACTGGGAACTGAAGCTGTCCTTTTCACTCCAGGCAGAGATCATATTAATAGGTATACTGTATTTCTAGCTCTACCCCTCTGTCCTTCCCTGCCTTGGTGCCTTGGTGCTGTGACAGCCCAGAGCTGCAGTCTGTAGCAAACTCTGCTGTCTCTTCATGGCTGAGATGCTCCTACACCTGCACTGGTCAGGAGCAAAATGTCCTACATAGTCACAGTCCCACAAAGGATCTGGGACACTTCTTGTGCTATCATGCACATATTTGGGGGGAGATAAAAATGTCTGAAGAGCTGGGGGATAGTGATGGGACCAGAAGACACCCAGGTCCAGATCCTCCTGCACCTAATGGACCTCTATTAACCGAAAAAATTGCTGGAGCTCCCCAGCCTTAGCAAAATGCTATAGAAGATAATTTCTGATGTAATTCATTAGGTTTAGTGTCACAGTGAAACACAGCAGCTGCCACCAGGCTATAAAAGTCCATGATGATGGTGGTCTGACTTACTGCTCCTAGCTGCTGATGTCACTCCCAAGTTTCCCTTTCCAAAGGCAGGGAAGAGTCCTCAAGACAAAAAGCAGACCTTGGTCCCCTGTGACTCTCAGGGAGGGCATCAGCCCCTCCTGGATGCAGCTCTTTTTAGGGGTGTGTTGGTTCCCATGGCTTCCCAAGTGCTCACATCCTCCAGCACCTCCTACCAAGGGAAGTCTTTCTTTTCTTCGCCCCTTCTCCATAGTATCACCTGTCCATTTGGGATGTACCTTACATTCAGGGCACCTCTGCATTCATTTTCAAGGCAAAAATGTAATTTAAGTGAATAATGCAACACAGTGAAACTCATCAGGAACTCCCTAGTTTGGAGGGTGAAGGTCTCGTACATACTGCCATCCTGGTTTGAGGAGATGGCTCTTACAGGGGGACAGCACCAAGAAGGACCATGACTTTCTGGGAAGACCAGTTTCAGGCAAAGCCTTATGCAGTTTTCCCAGAGTAGCTTGCACAGATTAGACAGGAGTGTTATCAGTGCTAAAACACAAGTGGCCCTCCTAAAGCAAGAAGCTGCATTGGCCACAGTTCAGCAACACCATCCAGAGCAATTAGTAGTAATTCCTTGCCATGATAGAGTCATGAATAATATTTCCATTTTCCATTAAGAATGAATTTATTATTGCTTACACAAAGGACCTGACATAGAAACAATAGTGTACAAAATTTGTTTCACCAGTCACCTCTAACGCCCACAGATGCAAGTCCTCCTGCTCTCCCACCAATACACCTATTTTCAAGTTAACTATTAATCTTTCAGTAGCTTCAAAACAGCTAGGTTGATGTCTCCTGGTGCTGTTTTTGAATGTTTTCCACTTCAAGAACACAGATCTGAATTTTAAGGTAGAATTAGTGTTTCCCAGCTCAACTGTACCCTAAGCCTCAGCCTGCTGGAGGTTGGGAAAATATCCTGGTGATGGGTGACAACACCCATGCCTTGATCTCATATCAGCATCTACTGATGGCAACCGTCAGAGACAGGACCTTACACTGGGAGGACTTTGCTTCTGATCCTCTGTGGCTAATCCCATGTTCTCCTCTATCCCTAATATGAGTTAGTAGCAGTGACTTTTTTGACAAACCAGATATTGTAGGCACTCACCAGTTTGGCATAACCTCGATGATCCAGAATGAGGTTTTCTGGCTTGAGGTCCCTATAAATGATCCCTTTGGAATGCAAATAGGCAAAAGCTTCAACCACACATGCTGTGTAAAACCTGGTTGTCGAATCCTCAAATGAACCTCTACATAAAATGAGAGAGGGAAAGGGGATAAAGTGATTAGATCTCTTCTCTTATTTGACTTCACTCTACTGTTAAAATCTCTGTACAGTTCAGTAGAATCACTCTTACACCTGGAAAGTGCCTGTTGCTAAACTCACCTTTGGCCAAGCCATTATCCATCATATTTGAGAAGCTGTGGCAGTTGAGTGAAATTCCTGCTGACTGGAAAAAAGGGGAAATATAACCCCCATTTTAAAGAGGAAAAAAAGGAAGACCCAGGGAACTACAGGCCAGTCAGTCTCACCTTGGTGCCAAGCAAGATCATAGGGTATATCCTCCTGGAAACTATGTTAAGGCACATGGACAATAAGAGGGTGACTGGTGACAGCCAGCATGGCTTCACTAAGGGCAAATCATGTCTGATAAATTTGTGGCCTTCTATGATGAGATAAGGGAAGAGTGACTGATGTAATGTACCTGGACTTATGCAAGGCATTTGACACTGTCCTGTACAACATCCTTGTCTCTAAATTGGAGACAGATTTGAGGAATGGACCACACTGGAAGTGTTCAAGGCTAGGCTGGATGGGTTTTTGAGCAACCTGGTCTAGTGGAAAGTGTCCATGCCCATGGCAGGGGACTGGAACTGGATGATCTTTAAGGTCTCTTCCAACCCAAATTTTTCTATGATTCTATGATTTGCATCTTTGAAATTAGCATCTTTGCCCTCAATCCACCTTCATACCAAATATTCATATCTGAAATATTTTAGGTTTCATCTTATAGATTTATCTTGTGGAATTAAAATTTACAAATCATTATCTTGTAAGCAACAGGTAATATTTTTATCATAATCTTTGACTTTTGGGTGTAAAGCTATTTTGAGCTGTAGAGATCAAGAACTCCTGTACTAATATTCATAACCAAGACAAAAGCCAGAAAAATTACAGTTGCTAGGACTTGAAGTGTTAAGTGCAAATTCAGCATAAACTGCACCATATTCCCCTGCCCACCAGGAGCTGGCGGTGGGAACTGGCTGAGCTCAGAAGCACATCTAAGCTAGGTGGCAGCAGAACCACAATTTAAAGCTGAGAGAATTAACAATGAAATTATCAGGATCTGATCAAGACAATGAAAAATACAAGCTGGCACTGCTAACTTTGCTACGCTTCTTGTTTTAATGGTCCAGAGATGGCATGCTGTTAGGAAAAGCAAGAATTGAAAAAAATTCATTCTAGGTAATTAAAAAATAATTTAATCTTTGATTTCCGGCCAGTCTTTTGGATGCACTTCTTTCACTTTCCAAATTTAATTAAATTGTATTCCAGTCATGAGCCTATTACATAGTTACAGGCAATTCACCACACCTTTTCCTGCCCCATGGATGATGTATTATGCACACGTCCCACATACACCTGTGCAACCCACCTGCCACCTACTCATACAAAACCAAAACCAATAGCTGCAAGGTCGAAACCTCCCAGGGCAGGAAATACCAGGACCACATTTGGTTGTGCATTACAATGTGGTATGTAATTACATGCTTTCCTATTTTTTTCCATGTCACTTCTGCATCCTGATGGTGTAGTGCTCCTTGCAGAGCGAGGACTTGATGCACAATCCTGTTTCCCACTTTGATGAGTGGCCCTCACGTACTATGCGATATCTAGACTAAAAGCCTATGCAGAACTAATGATTTCCTCCTGCTCATTGCTGTCACAGCTGACTGTGTCATAAATATTAAGAAGTATTAATAGATATTATTTATGACAGTGCCTCCATGAGAGAGGTGGATGTTGCTATTCACAGTTAGAGGGTGGGCAGCAGAGCAAACACTGAGATGAAAAAAGCAGGTCTTTCTTTGGGATGGGAAATTGTGATTTTTTAAATGACTTTGAAGAGGTCTGTATTTTCTACTCTGAAAAGGCACTTCTCCATGGATTTCATTCATGACTGTGAACTCTCACTAGTGCCAGTGCTCCCTTAGGGCCTTGCTTTACAAAATCCAGAGTCTAAAATGGCCATTTAGGCAGTAATGCCTAAAGGTGTGGCACTAGCAGGTCTCTAACTCCGGGAGTGTGTCTTGCAGGAATGCAGCAAGACTGGCTTTGACATTGCACCTACTGAAATGCTTGGAGGGTCGCTCTCTGCCATCATACGTGGTACCCAAAGTCTTAGTCTCTCTTAAGAAAATCCCACGTTTCCCTATCAGGTGCCTGAGCCTCCCACCAGGCTTCCAAATGCAAGAAATGATAGCATGGGCACCAAGAACACAACTGTAATTTCTGTGGTTGCAAAAGGTTGTTGTTCTAGGTAATTAAAATTAATTTTAATAATTAATTATTTTGATTAAAATATGCTGCCTGCTATTTAGGGGTACCTGTTAAAGATGAACACATAGAGAAAAGACAGTCAAAGACTTGTCATAGATGCAATTCATCACGTGACTACCATCGCTTCTATCACTACCTTCTGTATTTTTTCAGAGATGCCATGACAAAGCAGCTCCAGATAAGTCTCTGCTTACATAAAGCCTTGTACATGTTGGACATAAACTAAATCTGTCCTTATTCTCAGTTATAATGGATTCGCCTTGTGTCTAGTCAACTGCATAGGAACAAAAATAGCTCCTCACCTTTCTGGGATCTTAAATCAAACACACATAGCATGGTAAGATCCAGATCTTGACCATGAAAGATAAAGATGCTTGGTTATCTAGAGGCATATGAGAAAATATTCCACTTTGTAGGACAATAGTTTCTTACAACTCACCTGTCCCTGAGAATTGTCCAAAGCTCTCCACCTAGACAGGCTTCCATCAGCATGTACAGGTATTTGCTGTCCTTGAATGTCCTGTAAAGCCTGTCATTGACAAGCAAAATCATAAATAAATCCAGTATACAAGTGAAGACACCAAGCATTCCCACTTCTCACAGACCATACACTTCATCCCAGGAAGCACCACAAGACTAAAGCTATGTTAGTGCTACATTTAGGGAGATCATTTCAATGTCTCTTCTTGGGTAGGAAATACTTCAGTGGAAAAGGATGGGCATCTGAGTGGTGAAGTGTATTGTGGACCTCAGAAGAAGAGGTCACGACTACTCTGGGTGCTAATTTCTAATGGTGTAACCTGACATTTGGCTCTCCAGATGTGGTTGTAAGTTTTCCTGCTGTTTTTTATAACATCCATATCATCTTGCTCTTCATGCTACAAAGTCCAGCTGCAGATCAGTGGTCTTATTTCCATTTGATCATTTCAAAGGAGTGCTGCCCAATTTGTGATTCATTACAGAACATGAACCCACTGATGTAGTAGAGTTTAAAGAGAACCTGCTGACATGCAGGTATCCTTTTGTGAAGTGCTCTTCCTCTTCACTCCAGGGACTTAATATGGAGGAAAAACCGCCTAAAGGGATAGATGGGCCAGGCTTTATGAAGCTGTCTTCCTCAAGTGCAATCTAAAATGTGTGACAAAATCCATGCTGTGTGTTTAATATGATATATTAAACAAATGCAATCATAAAATTATGAAAACAAAAAAAGGGAATTCAGTATTAGCTGGTTCACTTAATTTTAATGTCGAACTACTTCTGTACTTATTACATGAGTGGGTATACCAGTTTAAGTTGCCTGCAGAAACAAGCTCGCTGTATGCAGATACTGGAAAGGTTCTTTGCAGCTGCACTATTTAGAAATTAATTTTAAAAAACCAAGCTCCACAGCAGAAAGGGATGCTGAGTGATATGGTGCAATTGCTGAATTCATGGGAGTTACCAAGAGTTAAAAATTGAAGGGCCAATGCAACATGATATAAATCAAACAGGTGGTTTTGAGAATTCTAGCTCTTCCCAGCTAGTGATAAATCTAGTTATTAATATATGTTATTGAGCTGTGTTATAGACCAGGGAGAAAACACAGCAGGATATGTTCCTTTCTAAGGCATACAGTTAAATATTAAATTAAGGTACATCGCAAAACATCCTGGCAGCTACAGCTTGGCTCTGATACGCTTTCACATCACAATGCTAGACAATGTTTGTCTCCTGTCTGTGTTAGCGTAGCATCCAGCACACAGCTTAGCAGCAGTTACCTACTCCATTTTTGCCATATTTAAAAGGCAAAGATCCCAGCAGCTGCAGCTGTGATGTAGGCAGGAGTTTGGGTACTGAATATACTCAGGTAGATAATATGAATATTGTCTACCTGAGAAATATTATGTAGTTAAATATTCTGCTTGCTACCACAACAAAACTTAGAGAAGAAACCCAAAACAAAACAGTATTTCACATCTTTCTTATTCTAGTATTACTTATGTGACATTTAAAACTACAGTTATAACGTGCTTCTTGGAAAAAGTTGGAACAAACCTGCTGACCATTTCATATGGTTAAAATTTATGAGTTAAAAAAAAAATCTTATTTCTTGCCAGCTGGGCAAAACATGATTCATCTTAGTAAATATTTAATCCAGATTAATGTTTACAGAAAACATACATATTCAAGAATCCAAAATGTGAGCAACTAAATATGTTTCATTTAAATGCTACTGAGATGCTAGTAATTTAAATGCTACTGAAATATGGCACTTTCTCTAGTTAAGGTAGCCCTGCTGAAAGACTGCTTTCCAGAAAATTCTATGTGCATTAAATTTGGCCTAATACATGCAGAACAAAAAAATATTGTTTATCAACTGTAATTGAAGCATAAAGTTAATACATGATGAAATCACGTTATTTCAGCAAATCAAGCAGTCTTCAGTTTGAAATGTCACAATATTTGAATTCATTTTTAATTATTTATTATTCATTGAAATATTTGCAGATCCAATGCAGACATCCACTGCTCAACACTGGTTTGGCCCTTTACCAAACCTAGATAATTTTGTTCTTGAGATTCTTAGTTTATCTAAAAAAAAATTTTATTTAGTAGTACTTGGCCTCTTCTGCTTCTTTTGCCTGGTTTAATGCATTTTAGCAACCAAACTGAACTATTCTCCAAAGATGTTTAATGAACTGTTTCATAATGAATTAAGAAAATAGAGTTATTTGGGATTTTTTTTCTCCCCATTCTGTTATCCCAGAGATTGTGTCCTTGCTCCAAGGCCGTTTTAAACCCACCTTTCACCCAACATTTTGAAATACAATTAATCTACTGAAATGATAATATTTCTACCTGTAGCACCCAGAAAAATGTTATCCCAGCTGGTCCAAGAAAGGGTATAAGCAGGTTATGAATGATTTAGAATAGTAACTATAACACAACTTAAAATCCCCATGAATGTGCAAAAAGAGAAGCGAGGGGGAAAAGCAGACATGGAATTCTCTAGCTACAGCACATGGAACAGCAAAAGGGTGAACTTTATGACTTAGAAAGTCCCTTCCCAGTGCAGGATTTACATGGGGTATTAAAAATAGTTAAGAGAAGCTTGTTACTGTAAAGGATGGGAACTGCATGATATGGAAGGAAAAGACATACATATAACACATTCTTTTTTCACATTCCTGCTGAAAGAATAAAAAGTGGGAATGAAGAAGTATTTATTTCATTAGCTATGAATATCAACGGCTCCATTAAGAAACGTTTACAGACTTGAGGTTTCTATTTAGGAGGGGATATTTCTGGAAATGATGTCAAAATGTCCCTCCGCTTGGCTAGCCCCACACTTCATCTCCCTTTATATCCCCATCACAAGACAGTGCAGGCTTCAGGAGATAAATCTATAGGCTGAAATAGCCCGCAGGATATATTTGGCTCTAGCCTAAGTAACAGGGGCATGTTTGTGAATTGAATATTATAGAGTGAAGGAAACTGCAGCTGGGTAGGGTATTGGGCTGCAGTTGTCATCCATGAATCAGAGGTGAAGCTGTGGGCTCTGGGGGAATCCCAGGGATCAGCCCAGGAAGGAAACACCCCCCTAGAGACTGACGGGTGGCTGTCCCAGCCACATGCTTTCCTTTGCATTTATCACAGGAGTTTGGTTTCACCCCTAGGTTAGTATGTCTCTCTGTAGCAATTTTTGGGAGCAGGGTTGCTCGCTGGCAAAAGGCAAGTGTTTCAGGCATCTCTTTGAGGGTGGGACTAAGCACCCTTGTCTTAAATGAGAGGCTGTCCTTTTAGATACTTCCAGCTGGGTGAAATGCATTGCTCTGCCAGAATTTCATACCACCCATTGTCCTTATCCTCATCTAAAACATATAAAGAACAATCTCTGTTTCCTGTCAACAGATACTCACAATCCTTGAAGAGTCAAGTAACTTTGCTATTAGGATTAGAACAAAAATGCCTGGAACCTGGTTTTATTGACCGAAGAATTGCCTCTGCTTAGGTTTGGTGGAGTGATACGGCTTTCGTGCATTTGCCCATGATGAGTCAAGGGATGCTGAACTAGATTTATCTAATCCACCCTAGAGAGAAGTGCTGGCTACAGCTTTTTATTCACATGGCAGTGCATGATCTCAAAAGATTAAAACCCACCTCCCAGCTTCCTTTCACGGGAAGAAAAATTCAGAACTTAAGAATAAAAAGGAAATTTAACCTTGAGCAGAGTCAATACCAAGTCATGGTGCATATATCTACATGGAGAATCGCCCACCAGAATCAGCAAGCTCTGCCCAGGCTGCAGGCTGCCGGGTGTGCTTACTCCAGGAGCCACAAAGCCATGTAAGCAAGGCATGGGGCCAACACAAATCAGTTAAGACATGAGTTAAGTTTAGGCTTGGGTGAATATCCTCCATGGGCAGAGTAATCTCATGTTTGCCTGGAATAGACTTTATTCTACGTGCTGTATTTGCAGTCCCTTGCAGGAAAGCTACGGCTAAAGGGTTTTTGTTGTGATGGATGTGTTATTCCTATGTGCTTTTATGAAATTCCGAGATCAGCTGTGCTTCTCCCCTGCAGCAGCACATAAAGCAGAGGGATGGTACCTCACAATGAAGTCTGAGTGCGCGCTCTGCATGATCTGCTTCTCTGAGCGGATGTGCTCCTGCTGCCTCGTGTCCACAATGTGACGTTTCTTCAGTATTTTCATGGCAAACGTTTTTGATTCTTCACTTTTCAACTGGACCTTGGGTAAAGCAGGCAAACACAATGGTTAGAAGCAAGGCAAATCCCTCTGCCAAACTGTGACAGTCCAACTGCATGGGAATGCAGTAATCCCACCACCCTACCTTCAAATAATTCCTCTCACTTCTTCAGCCATCAGCTTCACTTCAGTATGAAATAGATTTGTAAATACTTGTCCCATTGCTAAATTGAAAAGCTATTTCTAAAACTCTATGTCAGCATTACTCTCAAGTCAGATGATGTTGCTACCTAACATACAACTTTCACAAAGCCTTTTTCTATAGCTAGTAACAAATGCACAGGCTCTGGCAAGGAAATGCAGTTCTTGGATGTTTGTAGAGGATGAGCAGAGATGGCTTTTCAACAGCACTGCTCGCTCATGTCTGTACTTTCAACCTTAAGCCTCAGCAACCTATTTTTAGCCTTATTTCCCAAAACAAGGTTGAAGGAAATTGTTTGCTTGCTTGCCAGGGTAACACTGGTAACTTTCGAACCCTAAGCTGTCCCCAGCCCACCCTGAGGGACTGGTACCCATCCTAAAGAGAGCTGGAAGGCAGCCATCCTTTCCATTTTGGCCTTACCATCTTAGCTGCTACCAAATGAGAAAGGAACCTTGCCATTCACCTACCAGGCTTCTTAGTTTGTTAAATTGCCCCAGCAGCTGTTCACAATAACATTGCCAGTTAAATGCTTTGCCTCTTTACAGTAAGAGATGCCATTTGGCAACTTCTATTTTGGTTTTCTGTTAGGAATTTGGCTTCTGCCAGCAGACAAGTGGCTTGTCTGTTGTCAAGCCCCATCATAAATCCAGCTTGCCTTTTAGGTTAGGAGACAACAGTCATGCAATCACAATTTATTTAATATAATATCTATTTTTATATTTTCTTGGTAACAGAAATATGGACTGATATGAGACATGACATCTTCCATGTTTTTCCCAGGCTGCATACCATAACCTTGAATAGTTTTCCTCTGCATCTGCTTTGCTGATGTAACGGCTCAGGTCACAAGGAAAATGCAAAGAAGGATTGTATCCCCAGTATCCCATTTTTGTCAGAAGTCAGACTGGTATTCTGATGTCCACAAAGACACAGCTTAAGGAAATCAAACTCCAAAGGCTGATTCCCAGCTGGCAGAGATTTCCAAAATCACCACAAGTGATACAAAAATAAACATTAATAAATGAGAGTCTATGGCCGAAGTTTTCATCATTAAGTTCTTCAATACGTATACATGTTTGCATGTATTTTTCTATCTGTTTTAAAACCACTTGGGGTTTTCGTCTTCAGATTTGTGGCTTCTTATTTTTCCTGAAGCCACAAGCATTTCCAACCCCACATGAAGCTTTTCTTTTTCCAAAGGCGCTGTTCTGTATGTCACACAGAGACTCATAATTATTATCCTTGCATGAAGCCGGTGTTTGCCATTTAATCTTCAGGGAAACAGGGTACAAAGACTTAAACAATCCACATAAAATAAAGAAAAACATTTTTCCTCATCTATGCATTAGAGCTGCAAATTATTTATCAAACTGGTGCTACATGATGCTGCCTTTGCTACGTGGCTTGACCACAGCTCGAAGCAGAAAGGAATTTTGCATTTATGGCAGACTGAAAGTGAATAAAAACATTTTGGGTTTAGGATTAGTGTTTGGTTTTTTTTTCCCCTTTTTGAATAAATGGCACATGGACTTCAGTTCAACTGTTTGAACTAAGTTATTTGATAGTATTCTATCTAGATCAAAACAGGCTGTTTCAGGGAAGTAGGAAGAGGAGTGAGGTGCCACACATGGAATGAAGACATGACGAAAGTTAAGGGAAAATCTGGGCTGAGCAAAATGTTTCAAAGTTTGCAAAAAAAAAAAGAAAAAAAAAATTAAAGTTTAGTATGACCAAGCATATACTTCTGGAGAACTTATACCTCTTGCTTTTGATGGTAATCCAGATTGCCTGGTTTCCCATCAGACCTGTGCATCTGGAAATGGACAAGCATAATCAGCTGCCACACAAATTATTTCAAATATAAGTCTGTGCAAAACTTTGTTAGGTATTACAGATCAGATTTGTTTTCTTTCCGTCTGTGTTTTTTAAGGTCAGGTTGTCCACTGACAAATCATAATGAACAGCAGAACCAAGAAAGTAGCTCCAGTAGCAAATTTATCAGTCAATTTGAACATGAAACATTAAAAAAATAAAAATTTAGCACTCTAAACTTACTTCAAACATTTCCTGATGTTAATCTGTACCAAACATCAGTGTTAAAAATAAACACAACAACCTGGTGGAGCCTCAGATGAATAAATTCCAATATTACAGAATAAAGGGTATTATGAATAAATCCCAGTGTGCCTCTTTATGGTATTATCACTTTAACACCATGGATTCTGACTACCTAATTTTTTGTGTCTTTCATTAAAGAGGATATTTATTTTATTAATGTTTTTTTCAGGGTTTTTTTTTCAGGGATACATACTTACAGAGCTTCAAAACTACTGTGAGGAAGCAGAAGGCAGTGGTTTTATTAGGTGTTTGATGGTGTCATCAGTGCCACAAATGTTTAAATATAGAACAATCAGGTGGCTACAATTAGCTAATGCAAAACTTTGACCTAATGCCACAGGAGAATTTAGATCCATTTTCCTCCTGTCGTGCTTCATAAGGCAGAAGACATGTGAGAGTTTGGGAGCATGGGGTCATTAATTTGCATTAAATGTGCTGATACACCAAAATAAGCTGCTGAGGTACAAAGTCTGAAGTTTTGGACCGCCTGGTTGTCCACCTGGAAGATGAACCCTACAGACTTCTCCTTCTTCAACATGCATGAATCCTCTCCTTGCTTTGGTGTTCCTGTCAAATGAGGTGACTGTGAGGACTACTTTTATGATGCAAATCTGGGGAGCCCCAGGTAATTCATATTATTCTTGCAAAGAGAAAGTTTTAATATTAAGCTCCTGATAGTTCACAGAAAAAAAACCCCAAAACACCTCATGTTTAATACAAATCTCATTTCAAAAGTAGAAAAAAATATCTAGGAGTCACCTGGATATTTAATATAAAAAACCAAACGGGATTAACGTTGAGAAGAGGAGAAGGGCTGCTAAGAACACCCTGCCTTTCAATTATAATGAGAAAAATGGCTCAGAGAGCCACAAAAGCCACAAGGATTTTGGCTCTTGGCTCAGAGGTAGGGGTATTCTAGACAGGAAGCTCAGCCTCCCAAAGAAACCCACTACAAAATCTCCCAAACAGTTCAGAAAAGGAAAAAGGTTGCAGCTTTCCTTGGAAGGCAGTTTGCAAAGGAGTTTTCCCTGCCACAAAGCTCACGAGATTAGTGTTCACTCATTTAGAAGCAACATCTTGTATTTCAAAGGCCCCAGGACTATTGATTCGGTGGAGACCTGCTGAGCCTTGGGTTTCAATCTTTTTTCTTCAAGAGCAGCTGAGCCACTAAGAGGATCAACACAGGGTAACCACCAGCCTCCATCTCTCTCAACCTTATTTTTCGCAAGTTAAAAGAATTTCTGGTCCCTTCCCTCCTCACTTTTTTCACTCCTCTCGTTGTATTGACCTTACCCAGTCGTTGCCTTTTCATCAGTGCAAAAAACTCCCAAATTATCTCTCTTGGAGATAATTTCACTGATTGTAAAAGCAAACATCAAGGCCACTGGAATGTTGACATAGAACAATAATATTAAAGTCAGGTATCTGCTGAATACAGGCAGGGAGAAATTAGAAATAACATTTATAGCACTAAATATGCTCATCCCTTTCTCTCCACCTTCATACACGTTTCAGTTTTCAATTTTATGTCCATCTCATCAGTGAGCTCTGGTCCATGGTTGCAATTCTGCCTCCAAATTGCATGGATCACAAAACACAAAGCAGGCTGAACAGCAAATCTACACCAAGAGCAGTTTCACACCATCCATTCCAGTGCAATAATCCCCCAAATAGTGAATTCTGGTAAAGCTGTAGTTACTACTGATACTTTCCTGGTCAGACTTCCTCCTGGCGAATCTGCTTGAGCTCTTTCCCTCACTGTTACAAATTAACTTCTGAGGGAGGATAAAGCCCTTTCAGTTGTGGAACAGGAATACATTTTCTCTCCAAAACAGAAAAAAAGCAATAGGGAGCACAGTTAAATGAAATACAAACACCACCTTAAAAAGGTGATGTATAAAGCCAGAGAGATAAGAGGTAAAATTAATTAGATCAGGTCGTTCTGCAGGATTACGACCCAGGGAATAAACTGCATCCCAGTGACAAAAATAACAGGAGAAATTTTGTTTGTAAGTAAATAAGCCAATTGTAGAAACAAAATAGAATGAGAAATAGTTGTGTTCATGTTGCACAGATACATATTTGCATAAAGATATAAAATACATATAAACATATATTGCATATGTTGATATGCATATCAATTAGATATAGAAATGTAATATAAATATAGTTGCATTTTGAAAAATATCTGGTCCAAGCACCGTGGTGATGGGATATCACAGTCACATTTGGAGCTGTGGCTGCATCTTCAACCATCAGGTTTTAACTGGACGGCGCTACATTGGAAGAACCATACTTCTCCATCTTTTAGCACCTTCCTAATGCATGAGCTCGCCTTATGAAGAAGCAGCTATTCCTTTCCTCCACATGTGACATCCGTCCAGCCCTCTGAAGCAAAGAAGCTCCACAACATAAGGGTAGATAGGAGTTAAAGCAAGCAACTTTCTTCTGCGCTAGCCCCATGGCTGCCCTTTCCCTGCCTTGTGGCTGTGTAGGAAACACCATTCACTCAGATTCATGGCCTCTGGCTGTGCTTCAGTGTGGTGCCCCTTTTCCATGTCACCAGGTGTTTTTTTTTTTTGGCAGCCTGAGTCATTGTGACAAAGCTACTCCTGAGCAAACCGGAACAGGTGGGTCACTATCTGAAAATACATTTAAGAAATTCCCTTAAAGAGGACACAACAACAAAATGCAAATGCAGGGGAGAACAGAAAGACAAAAGGAGAGGAGAAGGAGAGATGGAGAGGAGAAGAAGAAGCAGGACAAGAGAGAGAAGAGATCCAGCCTCTCTTGCTTTTCCAAGTCCTTGTTTCGTTAGACCTCAGCTGGCTTCTCCTTATGGCTCCCCATGCTTATATGAAAATGTTAGAACCATTCCAAAAGCTTTGCTTTGCTTTATGGTGTATAAACTTCTGCAACTTAACAAAACACACAGTGCACTCAAGGCCTGATTTTTATTTCTTTTCACACAGCTGTAATTCATGTACATATAAATATGGTTCTACACCTTAGTGCTTTTTCAGACTTTCTTGGAAAATGGATATTGATGAGACAAAATCCAGAACTTGATGGAAAAAAGAGTAAATGGCTCTATCTTTATGTTTCTTATCCTTCCTCTCTCTGCCTGTCTTTACTATAAATCATGTATGCGTATTATATATAGTCTGCAATGTGAGCATTTTCCATGCAACTCCAGTGACAGCTGGACTGATACAATGCAAGCTGACCTTGAGAAACTGTAAAAACTAATAATTTTTTACCAGAATGTAGAATAATACCCCACAGAAGGATTAAGTTCAGTGAAGATTAGTGAGATGCCTGAACCTTGCCATACCCAGCTTGAGGATATGCTGTTTTAACTGCATCGGTGTCATTTATGGCCAGTCTTCTATTCCTGCATGATTTTCTTCTAGAAGACAGCAAAGAACTTCTGATTTTCTGAATTCCCATTCAGAAGTTACGCCTGTGAGTTACAGGTCTTGCATGGCTGTGGGTTTTTCCAAGAAGCCCTATGATTGTGCTTTTTTCCCCAAGGAGCTGCTACAAATAATATCTGGAACTATGGTAAGGTGTGTAGACCCCTAAAGCCATGAAAGAGCAACAGACCCAAGGGCACAAAAGCAGAGCTTAACATATTTATATTTATATTTATATTTATATTTATATTTATATTTATATTTATATTTATATTTATTTATATTTATATTTATATTTGAATTTATATTTTTAGTTTATCCTTCATTCATTTTGGCCACTGCAGTGTTTACCACTCAAAAATCTCCAGATTTCTTTCACTTATGTAATGGAAGTGCTTGAACGAACATGAACTTTCACAGCGTCTGGACACTGTGCTCACAAAAACCTTGGTCAGGAGCTTTTTCTGCTGATCTTCAAAGGCAGCTGGCCAGGCTCTCAGCTGAATGGGAACATACAGGGAGAAGAGTTTATGCAAGTGAAAAATATTTTGTTTACTCTGGAGATGTGGCTTTTTCCTAAACACACAGTAACAGAGAGCTTTTAGGAGCTGGACATAAGCTTTTCTTGAACTCGTGTCCACAACTTATAGATCAGTTGTTTGTTGCTTGTGTCTCCTGTTGAACTTCCCTTGTGGGCACAGTGATACCTTTGTAATGACAGAGATGCTTTTAGAGAGGGCTTTTGCTAGCTGTGCATTTTGCTATATGTGTATTATTCAGATATAACAGAGCCAGAAATCTGTGTTATGAAATGTGAATATCATGTTAAATAATAACTGGTTCAACCGTGCTCTTGGGAACTGAAGTGCAAATGCTTTTGCTTGCTGGGTATGTCCAAGGTCCTTTATTTTCTGCTGTTTCCCAGCTAGATGCATTTGAACCAACAAAAATAGCAGCAGCTGTTGCTGAGCACAGCACTTGCAAGCTGAGCTCTCTTAATCCCAACAGCTGAACTGCTGCACGAACAAAGCAGAAACTTCTACCCACCCCCAGCAAAAGAGTACAGCATGCTTTGTATTTATGTTCTTCCAGGATGAAGCAGATTTCCTTATATTAATATTATTTGCCTTACAACTTGATTTCTTGCCAGCATTTCTTTTTATTAGGCAAGTGAGGGTATAGCTTGCTCATATTTATGCCTTAAAGTCTACTGTGGTGCTCAGTATTTCAGATCTTTCCATTTGGGTTTTGAATGTACTTTGCACATCTCCTTAAGGCCAGATTCATCTGCTCTCCTGACCTAAGGTTTACAGAAAAATTGTACTTTGCATATCCAAATTATAAGTAGGCTACATGGTGCTTCTCTTCCTATCCTTTCTACCTCATGCTCAACATCACCTTAGTTTTGGGTTAGCTGTCTGTTGTGTGTGAATAGGCATGGTGATTGGACCAGGTTAGGCTGGAAAAAGTAAGTCAAGGCTTAAAAAAAAGACCCAAGATGGAAAGAAAACTCATGAAGCAGTTGATGTCATCTACCTGGCAAAAGTGTTTGACGCTGTCCTGCACGACATCCTTGTCTCTATACTGGAGAGACATCAATTTGATAGATGGACCACTCAGTGGATAAAGAATTGGCTGGATGGCCGCATGCAGTGTTGCAGTCAACAGCTCAATGCCCAACTGGAGACCGGTAACGAGTGGTGTCCCTCAGGGATCGGTGTTGGGACCGGTCTTGTTCAACATTCTTATCGGTGACATGGACAGTGGAATTGA
Organism: Coracopsis vasa; assembly: GCA_026283785.1. NCBI lineage: Eukaryota > Metazoa > Chordata > Aves > Psittaciformes > Psittacidae > Coracopsis > Coracopsis vasa. The sequence goes on along the minus strand of JANHGB010045322.1, from coordinate 801 downwards.
GTGCACCCTCAGCAAGTTTGCCAATGACACCAAGCTGTGTGGTTCGGTTGATACGCTGGAGGGAAGGAATGCCATCCAGAGG
>JANHGB010045320.1:0-14330 GCA_026283785.1 Coracopsis vasa | reverse complement strand
ACCACTTCTCTGGGCAACCCATTCCAGTTCCTCACCACCCTCACAGTAAAGAACTTCTTCCTTATATCCAACCTGAACTTCCCCTGTTTAAGTTTAAATGCATTAACCCTCATCCTATTGCTACAGTCCCTGATGAAGAGTCCCTCTCCAGCATCCTTGTAGGCCCCATTCAGATATTGCAAGGTTGCTAAGTTCTAAAATGTTAAAAAATTTGGCTTATGGAGGTGATGATAGAAATCTGTCACTGTGTCCAAAAAGGATTTAGGGGCAACAGCTGATTTAGCAGTTTATTAGCAAATAGATTAGCACAATGCAACTGGAGTTCTCCCAATCCACTAATTTTTTTCAGATATTGACAATTCCTTTTGCATGAAAAGACTGGAAACTTAACTTTCTAGGTATGGAAGAAAAATGAAATACTGGAATCAATACTGACTGGTTGCTGCAAAATGAGGATTAGTGGTTAGTGTGGATGCCCCATCCCTGGAAGTGTTCAAGGCCAGGTTGGACAGGGCTTTGAGCAACGTGGTCTAGTGGAGGGTGTCCCAGCACATGGTAGGGGGGTTGGAACTAGATGATCTTTAAGGTCCCTTCCAACACAACCCATTCCATGATTCAGTCATGGACTAATACTCTTACTAAAGGAGAGAATAAGGACTGAAGTCAGGCAATTGCTGTTACTGGCTGTGGAATAGGTAGCTGAACTGTCCTTTAAAAACAAACAAAAAAGCTGAACACATAGAGTCAGTTTGAAAATTAATTTCTGTGTTGTATCCTTTCATCTGAAATGTTTAATCTTTAGACTCCCGGTCATTCCTGGTGAGGTGGATAAAGTATGTTGCTCAACAGAAAAAAACTGAAGTTAAATATTGCTTCATATATTCCCTACCAAAAAACACAACTTCTGGCTTAAAAGGTCCTTATGACAGATAATGAGTTGAAAATTATATTTGTCACTGAAGTATTCCGTGCCGATGTCAACCATTACAAAATGAACACCATAGGTAGTGGTTTTCTTGTTGGAACACATTGCCATAGTCCCCGAAGTGTTTCTACTTTTTTTTTTTTTAGGGAGAAAGACTGGCATCTGTTTCAGTTTTTCCTATTGGATGCCCTTAAATATCAGATTACAGGAAAAAAGTATGATTCAGAATTTAAAAAAAAAAAAACAAACAAAACAACAAAAAAACCCAGAACAACTGCCAGGTATCTCTTTTCTAGGAAAATCTCTGTCCCCACACCTTGAACATATTTACAAGTGGTAAGCTGTTATTTCTACTTTATCCTTGTACCAAGAGAAGATGTTCTTTTAAGCAAGTAGACAGAGAACAGCAACAAAGAAGAGCTTGTGTCTAAAGGAGTGGATACCAAGAAAATTCTAAGCATTATCTTAAGGATCTTCAGAAACTTTCCTGGTTAAAAAGATGAGAATTTTGTGAAGTAAGGGGTGAAAGCTAGAAGGAAACAAGCCTGAAGATGGTGAAACATCTACCAAAGGGTAAAGTTCTGCAAATGTTGAAAAGGCAGCAAAAGGAAATAGTTTGTGGGAGGAAGGTGTCATGGTCTTAAGACATTTTATTTTCACCTGCTTCTGTCTAAAGCTATTAACTCAAAACAAGCAAATGGGCATGAAAAAAATTCCCTTTTATTCTTTTATACAATGGATAAGACCTTGAAAAAATATATTTGGGACTTCACCCAAGTTGTAGGGAAGGGCTGTGTTGCATTTAACAAAACTGTTCAGACAAAATAAAAATCTTAGGTCTCACCTCAATCATTCAGGAAAAAAAGAATCACAAATGCAGCCTGTATTTTTACATAGGCCAGGAGTGAAAATCCTTTCATTAAGCAAGAATACTAGCTTATTGCTGAGAGCCAGGGCAGACAAAGTGCAGCTCAAATCACCTTGGAAAGAATATAACTAGGAAATGTGTTTTCAATTTTCTTGAGTTTTCTTACTCCTTCCTGCACACGTTTGTCCTTAATTTTGAAATATTCTATATAAACAAAACCCTTGTATTTTGTGGGATATTTTAGAAATTATTATGGAGCAATTTACCTTTCTGTGCAGAAGTGTGTAAAACTGACAAGTTTGGATATGCAAAAGAAACTACATTATGAAAATGTTTGCTTCACAAATGGTAGAAAATACCTTTTCCTTTTTGCCAGTGGTAGCATGCATCCCCAGACTGCGGAATTAACTTGAGTTACATACCCTTGCTTATGTTTGTTGTTTTTTCCCCCTGTGAAAGGGTGTAAGAGAGGTCCAGTAGGTGCTGAAGGTTGTTAGAGTGAGCTGCCACTGAGCTCTGGCACTTGATTCACTAGTTTTGTGCTTTCTGCATATTTTAAGATATAGGACTGTAATCCATTAGTTTACTGAAATCTGCTTTTAATTTGGGTAGGTACTGTTATATTTCTCCTACTTCTGTTCAAGGCAGGAGTTAAAGACAGAGGCCTCTATGAATAGATACTGGTTTGGCTAGGATGAAAATGTACGTGGCACTGAATATCGTGATGAGAATACCTTAATGGTATGCTTTCATCATGTTTAACTTGCTTAAAGAATGTTGGAATTTTATTTTTTATTTAAATAACTGGTTAATCTCACTGTGCTAACAGAAAATCTGGCATCATATCCACAAGCAGCCTGTCCAGCGACCTTGGGTTGCCTTTGTGTAATCAGTGGACCCAGAGTTTCTGCAAGGGAGACACAGTAATGTTTTTTTCGGGCCCTTCTCTGCCAAGATGCATGGACGGCAAGCCACTGGCATCCTCAGGTCTGCCTTTTCAGGACGTTGTCCAAGTTGCTACCTGTGGTTAATCAGTCTAAGAAAGACAAAAAAAAAAAAAAGAAGAAAAAAAGTAGCAATGTTCATTAGGCAGGAAAGTATTGTTTTCTGTGGTAGGAAAATAGGAATGAGGGTTTTCTGAATAGGCTGTTGGGTGGCTGCTTGAGTTATGCATGGGTGCTTTGGCCTTTAGAAAAGAGGAGATAATACCTGCTAATGAGAAAGCTCTTGCTGAATAGGGTGACTCATACACTTAAGGGGTACACCAGCAAAGTGTCTAATGATGTAATAACCTACAAATCCAAGCTATTCAAGTTGGGATAAGTGTTAGAATCAATTATTGTGGCTCTCAATAGAGTACCTGTTCCTCTTCTTTTTCTCAGACTTAGCCTCTTACCTGCCTTGTTGAGTCATGTCTTGATGTGTGATAATTATATCTGGTCATAACTAGTGCTGAAAGCCGGTTCCTATGAAGCTATCTGTGAGTTAAACTTCTCAGTTAATGAGGAGCTGACTGTGTGGGATTGGATTACTGCCTGGATTAGCTTTCTAACAGGATTCATTTCCAGGCATCCTCTTTCAATATTTTCACTACACTTCAGTCTATATTAAGGTGGAAATTGGATTAAAAAGGACAAAGCATGAAGTCGTTTGCTGAAGCAAACAGTGTTAGTGCCAAATTTTGTATGAAAGGATGCTGCTGAAAGGGCTGTGGGTCTCTTCTAATCCACGGAGAATCCCTCTGCCTCTGGACTTCATCTCCAAATACAATGCACAGGGGGTACATAAACCCCTGTTAAACAGTTCATTTTGTGCATTCATTTCTTGTTTGTCTGCAGTATTAAAAATGTTGTTTTCAGCCTGGAACAATCCCATTCATACAGAAATCACATTGTAAATTTAAATACTGTACCAGTGACAGCTCTGTTTAAAGCAAGTATTTTAACCTGTTGGGCAGTATCAGTAGCTGTCTTCCTGTAGTTAAAGGTTTAAATACACGAGAGAAAATTCTGCCTTTTATTTTTCTTAGTGTAGTAAAGATTTTCAAGAGGAAGAATTGGTTATATGTAGAGGAAATGCTCATGACATCTGAAAATGTTGCTTTCCTAGGGCAAATCATTGCTGGTTTTGGAGGAAGTGGAAATGTAAAACTTCCACTGTACATTGAATAAACAACAAAGTTTGAACTGCAGGCACAAGGCAGGACATAAATGGTGTATTTTAAGAATCCAAAATTAGAAACTAAATATCCAAAAGTTTGTACACCCAAAGATGTAATTCTGGACCACAGCCTTAACAATTATCATTGCATGATGCGAGACAGCCTAAATATGAAAGTATATTCACGTGGAAAAAACTCATCTAACTCAAGCTGATCACTGCAGCTTTTACAAGGAGGATGTTGACTACTCCACTTAAATGCTATTAGGATATGGTCTTCCTTCGAAAGCAGGTACTTTTCCTTCTGAAAAAGAGATATAGACACATCAATTTCATTTGATCCTGCTGGCTGATGTACTACCGCTGACTCGGTAGTTACTTCCTGATTTCATTACGTTTTAAAAATGGACTCCATTCTCTTTTCATCATTCCAAACCAGACACCTTTTTTATGCATTGCCTTCTTAGTTATCTCAAAGCATCTTTTCAGTTAAATAATTTCCTGATGAAAAATAAATTTATATGAAGTAAAACTAGTTTTCATATGCTTTATGGCTTGCTGCATATTATACAATATCGTGTATCATAAAATTCATGTTATTAATGGTTGTTTATTTTTCCTGGAGACAAAAAATATGCATCAGAATTTAAAACCAGACAATTTCTTGCGATTTCTGCACTCATTTTATGTCTTCTTTGCTGGTTTCAGAAAGAACAGGTGATGTTCTGCACTAGAAAAGTTAATGCTTTTAAAGCCTTCTGTACTTTCTGAATGTAATAACAATGACAGCACTTAACACTTATATAAATCTTTTCATGCACAGAGCTCCATCCTGACATTGAAAGTATTATTATTCACATTTTACGGATAAGTTCTTTAATGTAGCAGCAGGTTCAATATCCACACCCCCCAGGATGAATTTGTATTATAGTAGGGGGACAAATGTCAGAGATTTTAGCTGAGAAATTCTTCATCTGAGTCTCAGACGCTTGCTTTACTACGGACACATGCATTAGTTTTATCTTGGTTTCTGTTAGTGACCGTACTCTAGATTCTAAATCCTATTAAGTACCACTCCTCCATTTCTTCCTCTTCTCCAGTGACATTTTCCAGCTCACTGGTTTTCTCCGCTTTCTCCACACTCTGCACTTCATACAGGGAGTTCTTACCTTGATCTGAACTCTTTCCTGCACAGAAGCACACCTCTGCCTACTGACTCCTCAAGGCCCAGTACTCTTTTGATAAAATATCTGCAATACCTGTCTTCTTACGTCTGTCCTGTATAGTCAATTTGGTTTATAAATAAATATAAAATATTACTACATGAAATAGTTTTAGATACATTTTAATGGTAATTGCTTTTTAATCATTCTTCCCTTATTAGCCATACTTGGCACAAAAATGTGATTGAGGTATATGCCCATTATCCTGACACACATAGCTTTTATGATATTTTACTTGTTCTTTTCTTTCATCTTTTTTTCTTAACTGATTTTAGATTCTGCAAGCTCAGACTCTCCAGATGTGTTTGTATAGTTTGTGGCATGGTGTGACTTGGCCAACAAGCTTATTAATTATTATTATAGTTAAATATTGTATCTATATATTAACATTTATCAACTTGAGCAGCCAAATATTGAAAGGAGATAGAGACCTTTCTATATCTAGGTCTTACCAAGCATCGCTTTTGGGGGTTTTGAATGGATAAAGAAACAGCTAGCAAAATTTTTCATGTCCTGCTTTTTTGAGAACTTGCCTCCTGAAAGGTTTTCTTGAATTTAAATTAACTAAATATACTTCAGTTCACTTAAAGTCACAAATGATTCATACCAGTAACTGTAACCGATGTTAAGGAAATAGACAGCATTTGCTATATTTTCTTCAGAGCCTTCATATTCTTAATAATCATATTTTAAAAGTATGTTGGTAGATTAAATAGTATAATTACATGTTTCTTTCTAACTTTAAATGCTGATTTAAATGGCAGCACTACAGGTTTCTGTAGTTCTCTGTGTTGTGTTGTCTAAGGTACATCTTGATAAGAAGAAGCAAGCAAAATGAGTGGCATCAAATACTAGGTAGTATTTGCCACAGGAGAATATGAGCCTGTTTTTTCTATATTACCTTTTTTACTACCTTTTTTGTTTTGAGAGTAAATGGGACATGTGATGATTATCTGAGTAAACAGAAAATAATAATAGTTGCTAGCTGTGTGTTTCCTGGAGCTCCTGTATATGCAGAAAGAGAAAAGTCAGTGAGTAATACCAGATAAATGGATTGCAACTAAGTAAAATGAATGAATATGTAAGCTTTTGCTTGATATTGGTAGGTAATCGTGACAGTTACGAGAGCAGCTGTTGTACAAGAGCAAAGAGCAGCAACTACTAAATGTTGCTGTTGGGCCATTGCTGACCCTAAGTAAGGTGCTGGGCAGAAACTCTTTAGAGGCAGCTGCCTGACAGCACTAGCCCTCTGAAAATAGCCTGAACTTCCTCTTAAATACCCATAATTTAAATGCTATGCTTGATCCAGGGGCTGTTTAAATTCAGTTTTCCATTCCAGAGAAGCCTTGCTCTACAGTATATTTCATACATAACCCCAGTAAATAGTACTGTTCAGTTCAGTGATCAGATGAGTTGAATGTAACGATGCATGTATATGTTTGCAAGTTGTGGCCCTTAATAGTTGCGTAGAATATTATGTCTTGGAAGCACCGTGATGTAACATAATGGGAGACAAAAAACCTTCTCAGTGAGTAGACGTCTGAGGAATGGAGTTTAGTGAGCTTCAACAGGAGTTTCAATGAATGTTAGTAAGTGGCTTCAGTGTTTTAAGGAAAAAGTGGATTAATATGATTTATTATGAGCTCTGTAATAAGCTTTTCTACCATAAATATGCAAAGCACTAATTAGTTAGAGTCAAGTTTCCCTTGCTTTGTGAATCTTTTAGAATATGGCTTTTCAGTAATCGAATCACATCAAAGTATTTTTTCTCCCACTTTTCTAAGAAAATTATGTGTGATTTGTTGGAGGGTAGGCAGAGATGGGAAGCAAACTGGTGACAAACCAAAAGATGAGTTTGATGTAGTATAGTGAAACAGTAACTTCTGAGTTTATCAGAAAGAAATGCACCATGAACCTGTAAGGAACCCTTTTTGTGGTGACTACCTGCACCGAAGTGAGGTCTGTCAGTTAATTTGATTCTAAGTTTCTGAAAGGCAACTATTTTTTTTTCTTTCTTTTTTTTTTTTTTTTAAAAAAAAGTGAATAAATATTGTTAGAGAAAAAGTTTTGTCAGGATATCAGAGTGTGTGTTTGAAGGCAGATGCGGCTTTTACAGGGCAGGCTTTTGCAGAGTTCCTTTTGACAACAGTATTACCTTAAATGGTTGGACATTGCGTTATCTCTGATGACACTTGAAAGAGTTTCATCAGATTCTGACATCACAAAATTACAGCTAAGCAACACTGCTATCATGACAAATTACCAAAACATCCCTCAGTATATCCACTGAACTGGGTAACATCTGACTTCAGAACCTCACCTGGAAATGCAAAGACGACCAGAGGTTGAAGAGAACTCATTCTACTGTTAAACCTAATCCTTTTATTTTATTTTATTTTATTTTATTTTATTTTATTTTATTTTATTTTATTTTATTCATTTAGAAGCTGATCAGCTTGAAACTATTGAAACCTTGGTATATTTAATGTCACAATTTTGACACAAAATTGACTGTGTTTATTACCAATACACCCTTGATGCTTCAAATACAGCTGAGTTCATCTGTTATAAGAAACAGGACTGTTCAGGCATCATTACAGGATCAGAACAGTAAGTGCTATCTTCAAATACAGAAATAAACTAAAAACATAAAACCAAACAAATCTACAGGCCTTCTTTTGCCATCAAACCAACTGGATTCCAACTTCTAAAGCCATAGATTTGTCTTTTCTTTCTTGTCTTCTTTGATTTGAGGTCCACAGTAAAATATTTGTGTTATATGGTCAAATTAAATGTATGTTTATACAGCTTGTAAAGGAGTATTTTTAACTTCTGGGTAGGTCTTCAGTGCTGGTGCTAATTTAGATTAAATGAATGTAGGGAAGGTATAGGTTTTCCATGAGAGATTGTACCTTTGTTGTTAGCATGAAAACGAGGATCTGGTCCTAGTCTGGAATGCTTTTTTTGGGATTTTATGTAATGGATATTGAAATCACTGAAACATCTGTCTAGTTGTAGTTGTTGGATTCTGAATTTAAATGGCAGCATGTGTTTTGGGAGACCTACTGAAAGGAATTGTACGGGGTTTTTAAAAAAGTCTCTTCTACCTCTGATTTCTTCATGAGTACCACAGGTTCTATTTGCTGTTATAGTTTATCCCGTATCTAATTCTACGGCTTTGCCCATTTCTGACAGTTGTTTTTGCAACTTCATGGATTGTGACTGAGTATAAACATTCAGTGCTACAACAAATATAAACCATTTTTGACATTATTTACTTATATCACGTTTTGAAAAATAGATGGCTGAAATAAAGGCCTTTGCTGTGTTGTTCAGACTCCTGTGTCTTCATATTAACTCTATTGAAAGTTCTATCTTTTATGCCTTGAGTCTGGACAGAATTTCGTGGCTGTACTCAGGTGAAATGTTCTGTTGAAATACAAAAGAAAGAAGAAAAAAGCTTTCTGAATTGTTAGCTATCACATTACAGCAATATTTTCATGATTCAAAAGTTATTAAATTTAGAATACTGCAGTAGACTTTTTCTAATTAAATGTCCATTTTCTTTTGTCATAAGGAAAGAAAAAACTTTGGTTATGCTTTTTACAGTAATTTAATTAAGCATTTCCTGTAAGTTCATTTCAGTATCTACATGGCTCACTAAAGTTGGAATTCAGTATAGAATGGTAGATTAATTGACCTTTGTCTTAGATGAAATAAGAATCCAAAATATGCAGAGTCATGAAATTTAATTGTGTTCCTCAATTGCTTATTCAATGCTTTGGAAACCTGAATAAAAAAATACTGAAGAAGAGGTCCAAAGGTTGTTAAATGTAGTGACTAACACAGATTTTGAACTTTACTTAATGAACCGAGTGTTTATTACTATGAAATAAATGCACCATTTAAAGAATTATGGTGGAAATGTAAAACATTAAAACTCTAATTAATTTTGGTCAGAAGCATGCAATACACTCATTTTTCCTAAAACATTTTCATTATGGTTTAGATTTTCCCTGTTATTGAGATAAATTTATTCCTTTCATGTGGTAGTGCTTTCTTTTCCCTGTTAAAAACGTGTACTTCAGTGATGTTTAGAGTGATGTCTTTCAGCTGCCTTCAACTGTAGACAGCATGTCTTGTCTGTAGCTTACAGAAGCATTTTTCTATAGCTCAGTTGTACCAACTTTTCTATTTAATGTCGTTAATCATTGTGGAAACGAAGGATATTCAGACCTCTTGATAAAAGGCTGTCTATAGCTAAACTTATTTGTGAAAACAGTTAAAGCATGATAAAAAATCTTCAGGTATCATTTAGTAACGACCAGGATACGTAGATAGCCTAGCAATTGAGCAGTTAAAAATTAGCCTCTTATTTGCTAGGGGTTTTTTTTATTAAGCAGTACTCAGAAGTTTAATTACTTAAAAGAGCTATTAATTCCTTATCGCTGGCCTGAGCACCTTTTGTTCTCATCTAGATTATTGTAAGATGAACCCATTTTATATTTAGTATCAAGAATACAAACATGAAGACGTTTTGCTTCTTATAATTCAGTAAATGTATAGTGTAAATATGGTGGGAGTGGAACCAAGAATATTTAAAATCATCTTGATAAGATTAGAATATGCCTTTCTAGGCTATGGAATACCGTTCTGTAGTAGTTTTATGAGTATATATAAAGTGGAACTTTCTGTTTTAATTTCCAATTCATAAAAATAATTATATTGCCACATAAGTAGGAAATGCTATTTTAGTTTCCATATATATGTTTATATACGCACAGATGTAAGTATTATATTTGAGTGGCAAAATTGCCTTACAAAGGATCTAAATCATGACAATTCCAGACTTGAAGGCTTGAAAAGTGAGGCAAGCGTGCACTCTGATACCGAAGTGGAAATTGAGGAAGCCCATCCCATACAGGCACAGTACAATCCCATTTAAAGTTGCTTTTCATCTATTTCCTAGTTGATGTTTCAGGTTTGTGATATCTAAGTTTTTATAGATACAGTCTAAAGTTCATAAAACTAAACCTTTTAAGACTCCAATTGTTAAAGAGGAAACATTTTCCTCTGCTTTCTTCAAGGAGAACCAGCTGAACTTGAAAAACAATGGTTGGGTTTCAAGCACCACCTGCCCTGAAGAGCATCCCAACTGTAGTGGCAGTCAGCCAAAAGGGCCACTCAGTGGAATGGCTGCCTCCTTAAAAAGAGAGAAACAGATGGAAGATTTGAAATCTGGCATGAAATTCCACTTCTGTACTGAGCGTTAAATGAAATTTTGACTCTAAGGGCTCTTGCGATGGTACATTTATCTGTATAATCAGAATTAGAAACAAGGAAACAGAAAATACAGAACACTGACAAACGTTTCAAAAAGACTTAAAGTTCTTGTACTAGTGCAAGTTAAAGGGGAAAGAGTTTGTGATAAACATGCAGCTGCTTGTAGCTTCTCCAGCTTTAGTATAAAAGTAGTTCTCCTAGTCTTGCATTGCCACCTAGAGCACGATGCCATGTACTGCATCGGTGAACGAGACCAACAGCTAAACGTTGCTTATTTTACTGAACAAAATGTGGTGGAGAGCTGCTTGCAGTTAATTGATGTCATGTTTACTTACATTAGAATGGTTAGTTCATTCATAGCCTCTATTTTTTAATGTACCAGATCAGCAGAGATTTTCTTGTAGGAACTTGGTGGGCTTTGACAGTAAGAATTAATGGAGATGAGCATTAAAAGGTACGACTGTCAGATTGCCAGTGGTCCCAGAGGGTACATTTTCTTGATGGCTGCTTCAGAATACTTCATGAAGCAAATGTCAAACTTGTCAAGGCTGTCGCTATGAAAATGATCCATGTAGCAAGGGTCTCTTTTTCAAAGGAGAAACAAACAGCTGCCTTATCACTTCAGAGCTACAGTGACAAAAAACTGTCATCTATCACAAGAAATTTATATTTGCTTCTAATATCCATTGGTAAAAAACTGTTCCGGTTGTACTCTGTATTTTTGCACCACTCCATTATAAGGACTGTCAGTAATACATTTGAAGAAGATAGCATAGGCTTTGGAAGAAAAATAACTTTTAAATTTTGGTGCTAGATGCTCACCTTTTGTTGATTTAACTGAGAGACTGAGGTAATTCACAGTTTTTGCCTGATGGTCATTTCCCTCCGGATTTGGCCTATGACATTGGAAAGCTAGACTTCAACAATAAAAACCTCTCATAGTTTCTCAAGTCCCTTTTTTCTGGTATGTTTTTGAAGAGTATTAAAAGTATTTTTACTTACTTCCAACTGATGTTTTGCTAGCTGGGATCTGTGAGGCAGGAGATGAAACACCACATGGACACCCTTGCTGAGGCTTAGCATGTTAGTCATATTACAGCTCTTTTGAGTTAAGATACTTTGAAAAGTAATAGTGTCTGAATTTGATCCTGAGTGGTTTTGAGATGATATTTCTAGAATATGTGATAGCATAAAGAACCCTTTCATAATTTCTCGTTGTAATAGGATATTTTTGAATTCTGCATACTTTGTTATTATTCAGTTGTTCATTTACATAATACTGTAATAAATAGCTGTTTATTAAGTTTAGAATATGGGTTACAGTTTGCAAAGCACACAACAGAAGGATTATTTAAGTATACCTTTGTAATGCAACTTTAGAAATTCGTGGTTTAATGCACAAATCTGTGAATTGTTGCATTTCTTAGCACAGTTAATGGCAGCGTGGTCTGTTCTACATACAGAGTAGTGTCAGATTCCTTGTAGAATTAAGTATTGACTAATTCACCATCATCTTCCAGATTTCATGTCATTAACTAATGGAATAAAAAGAAATTCTCAGACAGTCTGAATTGGGGAGGTGGAGATGGGGGAGGGAGAAAAGTACACCCAAACACCTATTTCTAGGCACTTTTTAACTACAGAATTACCTTTCCATGTCAGACCTGTTATTCTCTGCTTGGATCATCATTTGTAGTTGCCCTTAAATACTCTTTCAAAGGGGATGAAGTTATATGACAGTCTCCCTCAACTGTCAAATCAAAATTTTCAGAAATAGGATCTTAAAAGTCGGCTTCTTACCTTTAGTTTTTGGCACCTTAAGGCATCTAAATATTGAAGTATTCCTATTAACTTCAGCAAAGCTATTGAATGCTCAATAGTAATAATTCTCAACACTTATCTAGGTAGCACACTGTAGGGTCTCAGTTGCAAGTTCTTGGCCATGTTCTGTTACTGTGACCCATAAATGCTCAGCCACCAAGTGTAGACTAATTAATTTGAAGAAGAGATGTCAATAGGACATTTGAAGACATCCACAGAGCATCCAAAGGACCCTTTAATCCAATTTCCAGGGAAAGGAAGGGATGCACTCGGGAAAGAAAAAAGCTGATATGGAAGGTCTGTCAGTCTATCAGCATCATCAAGATGCTGATGAGGTATTTAGTCATTAATGGTTTAAGGAGCTCCTGAGCTGACATTTCAATTCAGGGGTTTGGGTTTAACAGCGCTTTATAAAGCCCTTTGTCCTTTTCCTTATCACTTATGTTTTGTATTTGGGTTGTTTTTAAACCTGAAAGAATGGCAAATCCAGACTTGCAAACTTAATTTATTTCGACATTAAAATAATCTTTGAGCTGTTAAATACACTTTTTTAGTAAGGTTAGTAGTACAGTCTTGAGGAATTCACTTCCCTTTACTACTCTTACAAGTCACCAGATCTGTGCTAAGGCATCTTTTAGGTCACTGTGTAGTATTGGAGTATATGATTGTCTGTAGTCAGGAAAGATACTAAGGGATGTTTGACTTTTGACATCTGCTATCAAAAACTACTGTAATAATTGAACATTTTAACACCAAAGTGACTCTTCTCTGTTTCAGGCACTAGACAGTACAGTCATAGGTGGCTGAAAGCAAAAAATATAATAACAAAACTAGACATGTGAGGCATTAATAGAAATAATGTAAACTGAAATTCTGTGAAACAGCAACTGGAATTCAGTATTTTATTTGCTTTGTAGCCACGGGTAATAGCAACTTTATACACTGCCATCATGGACTGGTTTTTAGCAGATACCATGAAAAGAAAAGGTTTTCGTTTGCTATCTGTCAGTATTAGAAGCATTAGAATCATGATAATGATAGGTGGTAGTTATTAAAAAAAATATTAAATATGTTTAATCAGCAGTCTGTTGGTATAATATCATAGAATCATAGAATAGTTAGGGTTGGAAGGGACCTTAAAAATCATCCAATTCCAGTCTCCCTGCCATGGGCAAGGACACCGCCCACTAGACCACGCTGCTCAAAGCCCTGTCCAACCTGGCCTTGAACAATTTCAGGAATGAGGCATTCCCAGCTTCTCTGGACAACCTGTGCTAGTGCCTCAGCACCCTCATAGTAAACAATTTATTCCTAATGTGTAATCTAAATCTTCCCTCTTTCAGCTTAAAGCCATTGCCCCTTGTTCTATCACTACATGCTTTTGTAAAAAGTCCCTCTCCAGATTTCTTGTAGACTCCCCTAGGCACTGAAAGGCTGCTATAAGGTCTCCCCGCAGACTTCTCCAGGCTGAAAAAGCCCAACTCTCTCAAGCCTGTCTCCATAGGAGAAGTGCTCCAGCCCTCTGAGCATTTTCATGGTCCTCCTCTGGACTCGCTCCAACAGGTTCACATCCTTCTTATGTCAGGAGCCCCAGAGCTGAATGCCATACTGCAGGTGGGGTCTTATAACATTGGAGTAGAGGGGGAGAATCACCTCCCTCGACCTGCTGGCCATGCTTCTTTTGATACAGCACAGCATACGGTTGGCTTTCCAGGCTGCGAACATGCACTGCCAGTCATGTTTGGCTTCTCATCCACTAACAGCCTTAAGTCTTTTTCTCAGAGCCTAATTTTTTAATAATTAAGCTATATAGGCTATTTAGCTGAAAATTCAAACATCGTTAATGACATTAAAGCCAATTCAGTATTCTGTGTGCAATCTTTGGGATGCCTCTTGGGCTATTAATAAAAAAGATAAAACATTTCATAGAAATTTTCTATTGTCAGCAAACTGAAAGAATAGTGAGTCTTTACATCCTGGAGTATGGTTAATGCGTGTGCTCAAAATTGCCAGTTGAAATTTTTCCCAACGATACTGGCAGGGATACTGC